>DWJZ01008417.1:0-11374 GCA_018249125.1 Asbolis capucinus
TCCAAAGATATTTTTTTATTATTAGATATTATTTAATTGTAATGCCACCCGAATGTTTTCGACATAGCTTATCGATTGCTATCTAACGATAACATTTGGGACCCCGAACGATAGAAGTGGTTTTGAAATTTTTGTCTCTAGCGGTCACCCACCTACCGACCGCGCCCTCTGTAACTTAAGATTTATTAAAATATTTACAAACACAAGCTTTAATTATAAAGCCCTTATAGGTATGAAGAAGCACATAAAATGTTCATAACTGTATTCTTAACCTTTGAATAGTTGTCTTGTTTGGTGTCAATTCCTAGACGTTCTCATAAAAATGCCTTGTCATCAGATCGGAAAGTTACATGCAAAATTTCAGTTCGGTAGTGTAAGAGGAAGTGGGTCTAATTAAGCTTGCAAGATTTGAGCCAAGCACTTTTCAAAAATTGTACTAATATACAAACATACACTGCAAGTTACATCAAAGCTTGATAAAAAATAATAAAAGAAGTTCTAGTTCAATGATTTTTTGTATATTTAATAAATAAGTGCTTGACCACAATCCCGCCTGATGGTAAGCAGTTATGTGGTCTGGGTGGTATGGCACACTAATTGAGCAAAAGCCTATTCACTCTTCATTTGAAGATAATTACATTGTAAAAGACGGTTAACGCTGACGCGGGTAACTTATTCCAGTCCTTCGCGGTACGCATGATAAAAGACGTTGATTTTCATTGACGATTTAATTTCGACTGTCCGCAATCGAAAATCGATCGAAATTGTTAATTGATTACGATGACAGACTGTAAGCGAAGTTTTATAATTAGGGTTCCGCCAGTACCCTTTGACTTAAGGAACCTTAAAAAAGGAGAGTACAAAACACTCACAGTGACTTGCCGAAACACTTAATAGTTCCATAATAACTACATGAATGCTTGTATAATTGTATCTTTATTGTGGGGCGGCCACCCGTATTCATAAACTATACTTGTTGGGACTGGGTAGTACGCATTTACGCCAAATAGATTTTTTTCTATGTAGCGTTAAGTAAACCATCCAATTCAGAATTGTGTTCCTTTACCTGAGTATTAATTAGGTACAATGGCTGAATAGAACGTCTCGCTTTGCTTCTTCTTTTATCGTGCGTTCCGCGAAGGTCTGGAATACATTACCTGCGTCAGTGCTCCCGTTCGATTACAATTTAAACGACTTCAAATCAAGAGTGAATAGGCTTTTCACTCTTGTCAAGTGTCACAATTATCAGGCGGGATTGTAGTCAAGTACTAATTTATTCAAGAAAAAAAAGGAGCTTTGCAGCCTCCTACCAAGCTTGCATAGCATGATTGCAAAGCAATAACAACTTTACAGCCTTGTGATAAGTCCAATTTACGAGGCATACGTCACTCTAGTCCTCAACAAATACCACAGATAAAGAGCAATAAATTCTATCTTTTCATTTAGCGTCTCTAGGCGTTCCATAAAATAAAATTTGAATGTTACTTTTCTTATGTAAGTATAAATTTACCATAGTGCCTATTTGTGGAAGACGATTCATGCATTACTTAGGTTGAAAAATTTGTATCACAGATGAATAGGGAGGAATAAATCTGGAAAATTGATTTAAAGCTATAAGACAGCTTTGGTTTGTTTTTATTATGAATATTTTTCATATGCCGTGTAAGTAAGCAATAAAGTGTTAAATAAATAAAAAAAAGCTGAATTTTATGTAACCACTATGCTAGCAAAAGCATTTTTCAGCCATATGTCTAAATTTTTTTGAAAAATTTAATTATTTTCTTCTATTTTGATTATGTACTATTTCTTTAACTTAACGATGCGACTTAATAATGATAATTCAATAATATCAACTTCGTTATTCAATTTTCTTTAACGCTAGTTAAAGTTAGATATTCAAGATAAAATATTGAGTATAACTACTGCCATCTGTTGTCGTACTAATGAGGTGTCAGATACAAAAAGTTCTCAAAGTTTCATAAGTATTGTTTGTGTATACGGGCGTGCACGCCCCTTGCGAAGGGTTCCCCCTACGAGTGATTTATTGAAGAAAGCTTTTAAACCCTTGCGGTCTCTTTTCTCCTCATTGTTGTAGATTTCTGTCTTTTATTACAACACGGGTCATTACGAGCTGTGTTGGATTTGCTCTATTAATTCAATGTTCCTCTGTCATTCTTTTCTGAGGATAATAGCATTTTGCTTGTGCGATTTATTACTGTTATCTAGATGTTTTTTTGGTTGTTATTTGTTTAGGAAGAGTCTATATATTGGTAATTTCATCTTGTATCCTTGAATAAATATACCGACCTATTTAATTAGGTGCTAGGTACGTAGGAATGTTAAAAGGCTCAGAACAATTTTTTTTTCTTTTGATTTTTATTAATTTCTCGAAACCTGATTATGTATTCTCCCAAATACCTTTCATTTACAGAAAGCGAATATACTCATGACGGTATTGATTGTTATTGATGCACATATTGGTTTAAAATTGCTTAAAATCACAAAATAGTAACAGATGAACACGACATATGGGAAAAGGAGTTGTCTTTGGCCGTCCGCAGAATCCGCAGAAATTAAAAAAAAAATCGTTAGGGGTGAACATCCCTTATCATTTAGGGATATTAAAAATAGAAAGTATCAGATTCTCAGGCGTACTGAAAATGCAAATAAAACTTCATATAAATCGGTCCAGCCGTTACGGCCGTTACGTATGATAGTTAACATTGTGACACGAGAATTTTAAATATTTAAAATTACTAGCACTATGTCTACCCACGGTATTCGAGTGGTATCTTGATAAAAGGTTATATGTTATTTCAGACTGTTATCTCTGTATCAAAATTCACTCAGATTCGTTCAGCAGCTTTCATAAGGAACAATCCTTTATCCATCCTCACAAACTTTCTCATTTATAATATTAGTAGGAAGTATCAAGATTATATAAATACTTTAAATTATATATTCAGTTTCGCGGCTAATCTGTGGATTGTGTTGTCTTGTTAATGATGTAAACCCGTTTAATGTTCAACTTGAATGTTTGAGATATATCCACGGGGATTTGGGATTTGTAATTAATTAATAACAATTTGATAATTACGCTAAATTTTATTAATACCTATCAGAGTTTAGTATAACATAGTTTGGTACGTAATGGTGGCTTGTCTCGGTTTGATCGTAAAATTTAACGGGAAATTGGCTTAGAATTGTATGTAATATATACCTAAGAATCTCATTATATATTTTAGGCATACTAGGTGGTTTTGAATGCTGTTATCTCCAACGGGAAATCCTGGGTTTAAATGCTTACGGCGCACACCTTCAATGGTCAAATTCAAACCTATACATACGTCTATATGTCTACCAAATTGCACTTAGCCAGCGTGATGGACTGTAGTCTGTACCACTCCCATGGCGGAGACCCAAGCCCAGTTAGGGATAGAGTTGTATTGATTATAGGTACGTAACCTATCTGTTGCTAAAATAAAGGGCATCTTCTAATGCTGACCGACCTGATTTTTTTGTTTGACGCAAACGAACAGACGGATCACCTGATAGCAAGTGTCCACCGCTGCCCATAGACATTAGGAACACCAGGCTGAGGTGTCAATAACGCGTTGCGTGACTGGAAGAGAGTACTAGACTAGACAGTAATGGGTGAGGAAGACAAAGAAGGAAATAAAGCAGTGTATCGCTATAGCAACTGGAATGAGTACTGACACTAACTGACCTCAGATAGGTACCGTCTTAGGTGATAGAAAAGAATGGAGTAGGAAGGCTAAAGGACGGAGTAAAAAACGAGAACCGGACTCAAGCCTCCAGCTGTTACATGATGCTTTGGCGACTGATTCAAACAAGAGGGTGATACCCAACCTGAAGAGCTTTAAAAGAAGAAAGTAATCCATCCGGGAATCCCCGCCATGCAAAATCTTATTCATATTTTCAGAGGTATGAATTTTTTTTTAATCGAGGCCATATCTGTAACTGAACTCTTTCACTGATGAGAACGAAATCTAGCTATTATTGCAAACGGTGATAGCCTAGAGGTTGAGAAGTTCGGCTTTCTACTCGGGTTGTCCGGGTTCGAATCCCAGGGCGCGTACTTCTGATTTTTGGAGTTATGTGCGTTTTAAGCATTTAAAACTCACTCGCTATAACGGTGACGGAAAACATCGAGAGGAAACCTGCATGACGAGGAATTTGAAGAATTCAAAGTTGTGTGAAGTCTGTCAATCCGCACTTGGCCGGCGTGGCGGACTACGGCCTTAACCTTTTTAATTAGAGAAGAGACCTATGCTCAATAGTGGGCCATGATGAGTTGAGATGATGATGATGACAAATAATAACTTTACACAGATTTACCGAAATCTGTCCGCAGGTTTTCACGCGATGCGCGTTTAGACAGACAGACAATAATTCCAAAAAAAGTAATTTCGTGCTCTATTTCGATGTTAGAGTTCCGCTCATCAAAATTTTGAAGAAATATCCAATGTACAGGAATAATTCACTTTGAGTTGTATTATAGTATAGATCATTTATTTTTACTATCGTTATTATATTATTTTTAACTAGCTTTTGCCCGCGGCTTCGCTTGCGTTAAGAAGTATTGTTATTAATTATGGGGTGGAATTTATTTAAATCCTTTCTTAGGGGATGCGTACGACATAGTAGCTATATGCATAGAAAGTATCAGCCCGATCGGTTTAAAATAGACAAAGTTGCATATAAACTTTCATCCCCCATTTTATCCCCTTGGGGGTAGAATTTATCAAAATCCTTTCTAAGCGGATGCCTACGTCATAACATCTACCTGCATGCCAAATTTCAGCTCGATCCCTTCAGTGGTTTGGGCTGTGCGTTGATAGATCCGTATGGCAGCCAATCGGTCACCTTTGAGTTTTATATACTACGAGTATATGTATTTAGACAGAGTTAGTGTACGTAAATTGTTGTTTGTTAAAATCTGTAATCATTTTCTTTCTACCCATTGTTAACTTATCCTTCGCTCGTTCTTTTTCTGTTGTCCTGTTTAGCTAGCTTGAAATTCTTCTTAGAAAAATATTTGTTACCCACCTCCGTCAGGTTTTTCGAGCGTCTATATGTATGTCCAGTTATTTAGCACGCCCTATAGCCCAAACGGCTGGATGGATTTTGACATATGAGGTGTAGTTGAATTCGTTGAATTTTGTAGTGACATAGGCTGTTTAAATTCAAAATGGTGCCCGTAAATGAAATAAACGGGAGGATATGTTTACTTTTTCTTTCCTCAGCAACATGGGTCTCAAATGAAAGATCGTGAAAAACAATTAAAAAATATATATACCTACTACATACATATATCGTCTACACTATTTACTAACAGAAATTATCAAAAATCGTAACAAATATTTAGTGGTTAGTTGACGCAGTCAGGTTTTTTGGTTTTTAATTATATTTTGTTAATGAATATGTCACGCCGCTGCTTCCAAACGTAGTATCGATTTTTGGTTCAGAAAAGTATGGCGTATATTTGTCCGCACACAGTGTCACCCTCATAAATATAGTTTGTGTTTGGCGTGAACGCTTACAGAAAAGAGATTAGCGTCCCGGGTCTGGAACAGTATTAATGGTGTATCCTATTGAATCGCCGTTGATGACATTATTGACAGATGACGTTGCTTGAACGGCTTCCTTTATTTTCACTCTTCCAAGATTCAAGTAGTCCACGTCCAATTCTTTCTTAGTTGGAGCCTTCTTGACAAGAACTGTGATAGCAGGTTCTTGTCCTGGGTGCGACGCGCAACTCTAATTTCCAAAGTTATGTACGTATCAGTTGATTATCACTTGCTACGGTGAAGGAAATCATGAGGAAACCTGCACTTCTGAGAGTTCTCCATAAAATTCTCAAAGGTTTGAATCCACCAATCCACACTTGGCCAGCGTGGTACCATCAGATTACCATCTACTTATTTGCCCGCTTAACACTTAAAAATAAATTCGTAAAATATACATAACAATTATTTTATATTTACATATTTTATAATAAATTTTATCTATAATAAATATGTAAAACAATAATTCATCTTATTTATTAAAATACAACAAATACTATTCAGTAATGAAATATGTTTTAAATTTATTGCGAAACAATGTATCGGATTACAGGCATCGCGGTTTTTATCTCTTAAATTACGCGCTCTCTGGGGATATCTGGGGATTAACGTGAACTGTGAAAGTTTGCTAATTTCCAGGTTTTTACCCACTTAAGGGATCGTGGCAGAAATTTAACAAATGTGTTGTAAAAAACACTAGAAAATTTAGTGTTTTTATAATTGTATATTACTTAAAAATAACTTGATGTATCCAAAATATTTTTAACAGCTGGAGATCGTAAAATATTTTTTTTATATTTAAAATTAAATATTCATAGACCATAGTTGATCAAACAGCAGTGATTTTGCTCAAATAAGGTAGTTTAGCAGTTCAGCGTCCCTGGTACAATACCCCAGGTATTAAATGATTTCTTTTAAAAATATTCATATATGAAGTGTTAGAAAATCGATTTGTTAGTGTTACTTCACGATAATGAACACAGTAGTAGGCCATCAAAGTTGGAACCAATCAAGAAGCTTAAATATGTAATGTAAAAAGACAAATTCTTCCTCAAATTGTTTTTGTGTACAACCCATACAATCATTGAATACAACGTATAAAAGTCTCTATATTTTGTTTCAGGGAATTACGCGTTGGTATACAATGCGTCGATAACTTCACGGAAGTCTGTATGGAGAAGGAGGAACGTGTTCTGTTTCGGTCTGTGTACGCTGGGATCATCGAAGTGGTACACGAGCTGTGCACCAGAGGCGCATATCAAGATGAATACTTGAGGCACGCGGCATGCGTCAAAAACGTGCGGTCAGATTATGAAACCTGCAGCAAGAACTATGAAGTGACTTTGATGACTCTTAACAACCATCATAAGCAGGATCAGTATCAAATGGAGCAAGGCCACGTCGTTACTCATGAGGACTACCTAAAAACAGTTTGCTGGTAAGTTAGTTTAGATGGCAACACGTTTCAAAGCGTCGTGTGGAGGAGTTGTCCTAATTTTGAAGAAGTTTCCCAAATTCTGAAGGAATTACGTTAGTTTTGATGGGGTTTTCCAAATTCTTAAAAAGTTGCGTTAATTTTGATGGAATTTCCTGTTTTGAAGCTTCCTGTTTTGAAAAAGTTTAATTTTAAAGAAACATGAGAAATTAGAAATCTAATTCATGTAATTGTTTTACTTGTCCTTAAAAATCAAGATAAATTTTCAAGCAGTCAAAACTCCCGTACTATATTTCCTTATGTCACGATTAGCACTGTCACCCATGACCACAGAACAAACATTTATCCATGCCAAAAATATTTGCTTACACGGGAAATCGAACTAGGGAACTTTTATCATAACTTTTTCACCCAGTCTGCACGTAATATTGCAATACGAGATATTCTTTATTTTCTGAGAATATGCTAATTAATTGACGTAACCTTTTATCGGTTCTACATAAATTTCGACGATTTCGTCGCAATCCTATTTACGTGCTTCTCTGGTTTTTCCGCCAGTTTTCCGACCGCTTTCCCGACACCAAATCCTGTTTAAGATTCAGTTTGGATATCGCTGGATTTTGGAACGCACTTAAGAATTTCTTTATCGTTTTAATGACTTCGTTATTCGCACCATTAACTGTAATTCATGTTATGGCTAAATATGTTTTAATACGGTTTCGATCTATAAATAGGTTGGTTAGTAAAATCTGAGAATTGTATGTATATCTGCTCACTTGTTTTACCTTTTTTGGCGGACAAAGTAAAGGCAGGCAAAGTAATAGAGACGCCTAATGCAATGTATTTATCAAAAAATGTGATTAAAAATTGTACCATCTCGTAAATCACTATAAGTAAGTAACAGCGCGTGTCTAATGTAAGGTCAATTGGTCTAAGGTTTTGCCAGAATTATAAATGTGGAGTCTAGTAGGTTTAAATCGGCAGCGTCGTAATACACAACAATAGGTTTGGTACATCGCCCATGTTTAGTATAAGGTCGATAGGTCTAATGTTATGCCAGAATTATCAAAGTGAAATTTATTAAGGATAGTCTTAATTTAGAATAATTAAACAAAAATGTATAGTTTTTGTTTATTCAAAAAAACGGCTGAAATAAGCGGACTTTATACAAATATTTTCCTGTTAAAACAGTTACAAAACGAAATATTGATACAACCTTTTGTTTTCGCTGTTCATGACGATTAAAATCATTGTTCCAGCAACAATTGTTTGAATTAAAACCGTGGTCAGCTTTGCCTGTAAAAATATAAAGCTTATAACAGGATATAATACAATGCACCAACATAACGGAAAGATAAAAACAGTGGTGCCAACAAAAACTATAAAGACTCATGGGAAATGCGCTAGTGGGTAAATTTAATCGCAGCGCTGCCAACAATATGAAATTATTTTGTCGCATTTATCAGCTTTATGGATGAATAGTTCAAAAAACTAATTGAGAATGAGATAAAAATATGTAAAAATACCAAAAAAATACTTATATCGTGCACGCTGCCTACATAGTTGGCAATAGAGCAAAGTGATGTACTACAGTTTTATAGAGGACTTCAATGTCCGCGACACCATATGTCTAACTATTACAGTTATGTCACAATAACCACATTTTCATGTTAAAATATTCCAAAGCGAAGCGACCGCAGTTAGTAGTTTCAAATATATGTGGTTCCTTAATTTAACCAGAGTATATTGTTGCAGCAAATTCCGAGAATATCTTCAATGCTCCGAGAAGATAGTGGCGAGGTCATGCGGTGAGGAGACTGCACTCTTCACCAGCGCGTTCCTCAAGCGGATGTCCTCCAATATTATAAAGGTAATATATCGTACTACCCCACTAATATTATAAATGCGAAAGTTTGTAAGGATGTATGGATGTTTGTTCCTCTTTCAAGCAGGCAACTTACAAAATTACACACTGTATATTTTTAAATTCTTTTGTTACGATTCCAAAAACCACTTAGGAGGCTTTCCTGTGGCATAAAAAATCTTATACTTGGGTTGGCCACTACCCTCTACACCGATGCGCATTGGAGCACGGTGGAGTATGCGCTATGCCTCTAGGAGAGACCCATGCTCGACAGTGGGCCATTGATGTTTTGAAGTCAAATACGTATTAAGGGATTGGCTATATGGGTGCTATTGGGTATAGTTCGGAGGACCGACAACCGTTATGGTAGATGGGCCCTCGAATTGAGGCTACGCCTCGGAATATAAAACACAGGGTGCCCTCCGACCATGTGATGAGTTAAAGAAGACAGCGCGTATTCGCTGGATTCAGAAGGCCAATGATCGGTCAAGTGGCGTTAATTGGCGAAGGCTTATGTCCAACAGTGGATGCTGGAAGGCTGATGGATAGATGTACTGCAGATTTCAGTGATAGGCCTTACGTTAGGTTAGGGTTCCGAATTCACTACAGAATCCTAAGAAACTTTGCTTTGAACATGAAATCTGACCGCTATCAGCTATCATGACATAAAGGACATTTTTTCTCTCTCAATATTTAAATAGGCGTTATAATATTAATTACTACCTCGGAATAATTAAAAATATTTAACTCTTTATATACTTTTAATAAGTTTGAAGTAACGGCCATGTGGTTTAGTTGCTATTTAGGTGGGAGTTGGGATGTTATCGAGGTATGGTTGTTCTGGGTTTGATCCTGACCGGGGTAGGCAACAGATGAATGTTTGTTCCCCGGTTTAGTGTCATTCATGTTGCCCATGTCACGTGTATCACATGTCAAAGTGTAGAAATAGAGTGAAGCGATAGATTTTGCTATTTTTAACCGTGTCACGAATTAATTATCACTTGTTGCCGTGAAGGAAAACATCGTGAGGAAACCTGCTCTCCTGAGACTTCTCCATAAAGTTGTGTGAAGTCCACCAATCCACAATTAGGCAGCGTTGTGGACTTAGCCTGTACCCCTCACATTATGAGTGGAGACTCAGCCCAGTAGTAGGACAATTAATGGTTCCAATGATAAACTTCCGTTCAAACTTTCATCCCCTATTTCCATCCCTTAGAGCCTTTTTTCGCGATAAAAAGTAACCTATGTTCTTTCTCAATTTATTG
The DNA here is from genome assembly GCA_018249125.1 of Asbolis capucinus. Taxonomy (NCBI): domain Eukaryota; kingdom Metazoa; phylum Arthropoda; class Insecta; order Lepidoptera; family Hesperiidae; genus Asbolis; species Asbolis capucinus. Next base: position 10,153 of record DWJZ01008417.1, read on the forward strand.
TCTATCACTGTTCGCATCAAAATCGGTTAAGTAGTTTAGACGTCAAATCGCAACAGTCAGACGTGAGTTACTTTCGCAGTTATAATATTAGTAAGTATTAAAACTTAACAATATTTAAGTAAACATTAAATTTATAAAAATAGCATTGTGTGTATTTTCTTAACGGTGAAATATGAATAGTTTTTTATTGTATTCATTCAAAGCATTCAGTGAAATAGTGTTTAGAGTGCTCGAATGACCTCTGGCTATTTTCTGTTTGTTCCCGGATAAACCATAAAAAGGTTTCTTTGTTGCAAATAACGGATAATAAAATACAGTTTAGCATTGTTGAATCTGTGTATTGTTGGAATTTTTGCATGCTAGCAGTCACAGGGTTGACAGTGATGTATGAAAATAAAGAATGTTATTTTGTTTTTAACCGACTTCAAAAAAGGAGGAGGTTATGAATTTGTCTCGTTTATTTTCGTATGTTTAAAAGATTACTGATATTTTTCAATGACAATTCCAAATTAAAACGTACCTACTGGTCTAAGGAGCTCGGGTTTTTACTCATAACCCGAGGCCTGGAGCACACTCTTCGACACTCCTCCACTGTTGATTGGTGGCGGGTTAAAATAACTTAAAGTACAATAGCTTCATTGATAACTATTTATTGTTTTCAGAACTTTTGCCTGGAGTACAAAGACAACGAGTGCTCACTGTCGGGCAAAGCGGCGCGAACAGAACACGGTTTAGCACTGACAGCTGTCACATTGACAGCGCTGGCATATCTAACAAACTATATACAGCCAGTGTAGATTATACCTAGTCCACAGGACTAGGGGACTATACGCGAATACTGAAGGTTTCGCGACGTTCGTGTCACTATTGTCCTGAGATCTTAATGAGTGAACTAGTCTACTGCGGGACTATTCTCAAGCGAAGATTTCTTACGGTTTTATGGAGTAAAGTGTGTATATATTATAGTCTGCTTCTCTTGTCTTGATGAATCTTGTAAACAAATGGTATGTCAAAATAGTTATTTAAAAAAAAAATTCGTTATCGTTACAATTCTCGCGTAATGCCATATTGAGAAAGTGAAAGAAAAGAAAGAAGGAAAAAAGAAAAAAAGAAACATTTATTTTGCCATGGTACCTCTACAACACTAAATAAAATTATTATAATAAAAACTAAAAATATAAGAATAATACACAGTTGCAGAGGTGTCAACGACAAAAAAGGG
>DWJZ01008418.1:0-11374 GCA_018249125.1 Asbolis capucinus
AATGAGAAGGTTAAGGCCATAGTCCACCACGCTGGTCAAGTGCAGATTGGCAGACTTCACACACCTTTGAGTTTTACGAACTCCACGGCATGCAGGTTTTCTCACGATGTTTTCCTTCACTGTTACAGTGAGTGATATTTAAATGCCTAAAAAGCACATAGCTCCGAAAAATCAGAAGTGCGCGCCCTGGAATTTGAACCTGGACCCCCCGAGTAGGAAGCCGAATTCTTGACCACTAAGCTACCACCTTATAAATTCTGTACTAAGGAATAATTTAAGTAATCATTACCGGCTCTGATTTCGGTAGTTTGTATTTTATTAAACGCATACTTAGGCCACAAGACCAAAATAATGTTCGGAATGGGACCACTTTATCCTTTCTAAGGAGTCCTTACAAGGACCACTGTCCGCAACAATCACAAGTGGATAATTCCCAAAGGACCAATGCGCAAACGGACAATTCCCAAAAGAATAAGATCACGAATGGACAAGTCCCAGAAGGACCACTTCTGGGAAGGAGAATTCTCAACAAGTCTTTTTCTCGATAATACCACATATAAAGAATGATTTTCTGCAGAAAAATAAAAAATACATTTGCAGAAAACATTTTGTAGGAGCAATTATTTTTATTGACTTTTATTTGTGAAAACGATTTAAATGCACAATTTTTATTTTTATAAGAAGTTTTAAGTTTAATGTTTTTATGAATTTAATATTTATCACTTACTGCGGTGAAGAAAAACACCGTGAGGACCTGCACTCCTGAGAGTACTCAGTAATAGTTCTTAAAATTGTGAAGTCCACCAAGTCAGTGGCCAGCGTGGTGGACTATGGCGTATGCCCTTCACATTGTGGGGGTGGACCCGAGCTCAGTAGTGGGAGTTAGGGGTTGCAATGATAATTATTTTATCTAATTTCGATCAGTCCTACTAATATTATAAACGTGAAAGTTTGAGAAAGTGTTTGTATTTACTTTATGTGCAAACCGTTGAACGGATTATGGTGAAACTTGGCATACAGATAGACCGGATCCAGGAAACGAACATAGGATAGATTTAATCCCGATAGTATGTTCCCCTGGGAAGATGTGAAAGAAAGAAAGATGTTTATATCTTTGCACGTTTATATCTTTGAATGTTTGTTTCATCCACGCGCTACCCTTAAAACGGATTAAGATGAAATTCAGTACACAGATAGACTATGTGCAGGAAGTTACGTCGGATTTTCATCAAAACATGCCGCGGGCGTCGTCGCGGGCAGAAACTAGTCGGTAAATAAGAGATACCTTATATATGCCAAAGGACGCCTTGCGATCTAGTTCGTTTCCGGCCGGAAGAAATCTGACAGAAGAACATTTGTTCTGGACCTACGGATGGTGTTTGAGATATGTTATTATTAACCACCCACAATAAAGAGAATCTGCGTGTATGAGTGTGTATGAATGGGTATGACTGTGTGTATAGTTGAACGCGAAAATCATTTTCATCCAATGCAAAAGTTGGTTTAACGACTTGCGTAAATTTAGATGTGTTTTGATGAATTCACAGCATACGTTAGAATGTTAGAACATCGTCGCAGCCTGCCTACGGTCTTTGCATTGAACGCATTTCGATCGACTCACACGATAAAGAGTTCTAGCTCGTGTTCAAGGAATATTCTCGTACACTATCTTGTGAAATATCCTCGTAGGGATGTTTAGATGGACTGCATATTACTGGCAATCGCGGATTCGTCTGGTCTAGTGGTTAGTGAACCTGACTGCTACACCGAAGGTCGTGGGTTCGATTCCCACTCATTTCAAACTTTTATGTGATGCTCAGGAATGTTTGTTCTTTGTGTCTGGGTATAAATATCTACATATATAAGTATGTATTTAAAATATATATTTGTACGTTTACCTTTTTTTTTTAATGTGTGAAAAGACCCTTGTCTCTTCCATCCGGCCACGGGAAGCTGGATAGGTATGTGGGACTCGAACCCACTGAAACCACACGGTGTCAACGCCTACCGCTCTGATGCCGGAACTGTGTACTACTCTCGCTCCACTGTCCCGGCGCGACGGCCGCTGCATAGTACAAGCTAACGATTAGTTTGGAATTGTCTAAAGATATTAATCTTTTATTATAAGTTGAGCTAACAAACTTTATTTTGCCGTAAATGAATAACAATTAACTGTTTGGGTAAATTTATTAATTTATTTTCCAACAAAAACTATTTACAATTAAAATGTTTTTTGTCAAACTGTCTGACAGCAAATACGTTTAATGTTAGCTAGGTAATATTTATATTAAAATATTATTATATTATCAGGAGTTCCGCTCGTATATCTTTAATCATATTCAGCCCTACCATAGGTCCCAAAGCTGGTAGATTCGTTTGGCATCAGATAACTCATATCCCTGATGCAGATTAAGGAGACGATGCAATATCCCCCTACCAATTTGCAATCGACGCTTACAAACAAGAATCAGTTGGTAACATATGTTTGGTGTATCGGGTATACGAGTTTTCCTCGTATCCAGTTCTATTGTTGTCGCTTTTAGAGTAACAACACAAAATTTGTTTCCTGCGTATCAAAGGATAGTGTTGAAATTGAGAAGTTTGATGCTGAACCGTCGTAATGTGTAGATAATTTGATTTGGGTGATGAATAAATACTTTTTGTTTTCCCAAAGAATATGATGTTACGTGGTTAACTGGAAGCTTCTATCCAGTCCTCAGGTCATCGACAATGCTTTGACTGTTATGTAACGATAACTGGAACCGATGGCTTTACGTTCCCTCCGATGTACAGCGCAAATCTTTTTGTCTCTAGCGGTCACACACTTGTCCTACTGACATAGATATAACACGCTTGTATTAAATAAACAGGTAATCGTAGGGTTGTCAATTTTTTTTTTAATATTGTATTTAAAAAAAAGAGCATTTTTAATATTGCACGCTTCAAAATATGGAGTAGTTTATGGAGAGAATAAAAAATGTAGTTAATTTTTTAACTCATTAGTTTTTTTTAATGAACATTAATATGTTGTACTGAAATGTAGTACTTTCGCGTACTATATATTTCTTGAACAGTATATAATATGGAGTCTCGAAATACAGTACAATACTACATATACATATGTATGATATAGTACGGTTGGCAACCCTGATTACACACTTAAAAGTATTAAACAAGCACATTATCATTTGAAATTATAGTTTTATATCTCTTACACGAAGTTTCGCAATTGTATGGGCTATTAAGATAAGTAAATGCGTTTTATGCCACACATATAAGCTGATTTAAGCGTTAAAATATGTATATGTTACCGGAAATGTATGAACGGTAGGAATTGCGTACAACTCCCTAGGAAATGTATACAATTTTGAAGCTATTTAGCAAATGTATAAAATATTGTTTTAAAAATTATGTAATACATAGATATCCTGTGAAATGTATACATTTCCTAGAAATTTTATATAATTCCAATATCGTATTAGGAATTGTAAAAAAAGAATGCTTTATGTAATAATGATTTCCTAGGAGTTGTACACAATTCCTACAATACATACATTTCCTTTAACATATATACTCACAAGAATTTTATAATTGTATACTTATATTTATTTATTTAATTATGTGGATCTATCTACTCATAGTCTATATATGTAACCATCAATCTCATGTTACTTAGTGTACACTTTATTTTTTGACTCGTTGCATATTACTACCAAAAGGTTGCCTGGTAGAGATCGTTGTTTAGCGATAAGGCGGCCTTTCGTGTGTCCAACTGCTTGTTCCTGTTTATTGCTGCCCATACTGTGTACACAAAGAATATTTGTATTGCATTTATATTGTATTTGTATTTTTCATATTAGTTTTAGTAGCAAGCACTCTTACTTTTTCTTACATAGAATAAGTTAATACTTGACATCGTTTTCACCTGATGGTAAGTGGCTATGATGTCTAAGATGTTGTATCATCATCATATCAGAAGTTGATTATCAGTTGCAAGAAGAGAAACATCGTGAGGTAGCCCACACTCCAAAGAGTTCTCCATTAGGTTCTTAAAGGCGTGTGAAGTGTAGCAATCCGCATTTCGCCAGCGTTGTGGACTATGGTTGTACCCTATGTGAGTGGAAACATGCCCACTCGTGGGATAATTATGGGTTGCAATCCTGGCTACTCATATCTAATGAGGAATTTAGTATAGTAACTATTAACAACATGATAAAAGGCGAAGAGTTTCTGGCAGCACATTAGTCCAATCGACCTGATGTTAGGCAACGTGCATGTAGCGATCAATAGTTGATAGATTTGTGATATGGTGATATAACCGGTGCAATTTGTGTCTTTTTAGTTCTGCGCTTTTAAAATTAATATTCTACTAAATTTAGGGAACTCGTAGGGGTGACGTCATCAAATTTAATGGATACATGAAGTACAATTTAGAGTCTTGTTTTAGTGTATAAATGACCTTTAATCTAGTTGATTTGAAATGTCCAATACAGACTATTGACATTAATTAACCCGTGCTAATGTAGTTTTATTTGTGTACTAGTAACCCGTTTCATGGCGTGCAGCGCTTATGGCGTAGTGGCCTGCGTTGATTGTGAGTGGGTGGTCGAGTGGAGCAGTGTGTGCGCCAGGAAGTGTCAGTGCTGACACACCGTTGATAACACCTCTATATGGTGGTGGTAATGTAAATGGCTACTGATCACTTAGGGGTGATCCGTCTGCTTGTTTGCCTGTTTATCACATCACGTTAAGAGTGTGGGAAGTTGTCTCAGAGCTTCTGTGCTTTAGAGGACACGTAAAAGGCGTTGGTTACGATCAGTTTTTGTATGCCATGCTGGGCGCCTTCGGTTGCATAGTTTCAAGACTTGGGTTGGTCACTAATATCTCCTGTAATTCACACTGGAATGTGGCGGAGTAAGCTACAGGACTCCTTATTTATAAGGAAAGTCATGGAATGTATGTGCTGTTAGTGGGTAAAAATCTGAAAAATATATATTTTACTTAATGACGAAAAAGCAATTGGTTGGAGACTGGGAAAAAAATTATTGTACAAGAATAGGAAAAAATATTTATTTTATCTGAAATGCTCCCCCAAAAATAAGATTATCATCGCTGTTTTAGGTTTAAAAAAAAAGCTTACAGAATTTAATATTTATTTTTAATGATTTAACCGAGTTCGAGGAGTCGTTCGACTCAATGGTTTTTTTTGTTTTGTTCTTTACCTCATAAGTTTTTAGTGGATGTACCGATTTTGATGAATCATTTTTTAATCAAAAGCTAGTGCTTTTGTCGAGTGTCGACTCTAATAATACGTTATAATACTTTGATGATTTTCTCGTTTTGTTACTTATCGATGTTATTTGATTTTTTTTTTGATAAAACAAGGTTTATTAAAAATATTTAAAATACACAAGCTTTAATTATAGATCCATAATACAAAGAAACACAAAACATTTCATTACTGTGTATTGTAAACCGTCGAGGAGTTCCATTGTCAGCTCATGTTTGTCATAAAAATGCATTGTCATCAGGATGAAAACTTTATGCAAAATTTCAGCTCCGTAGTGTAAGAGGAAGTGGATCTAAGAAAGCTTGCAAGATTTGACCCGTAACAAACTAAGGTACAAATATACCAACATACTAATATACAAACATACACTGCAAGTTAAATAAAAACTTCTAAAAATAACATTAACAAGGTCACTTTGACAACACGTTTACCATTTTAACACCTACAATTTCCTCATACTACCTTTGTAATACAAGAAATACGAAGTATTACCGAATATATCATTACGTCTCTCTCCAAAAATAATAAATTATAAGTTAGACACCAAACAACTCCATTAAAGTACTCCCGTATTTAACTTGATCGAATGAAAATTTTACACCTACGAATTAATTCTCACGTGTAGCTTTTTGGTACAATTATTATAATGGCTGTTATTCAACACTAATTTTTATATCGATAGGCTCTTCGGTCTAGTGGTTAGTGAACCTGACTGCTGCATCGAAGGTGTGGGTTCGATTCCCACCTAGGTTAAACTATGCTGTTATGAGCAGGAATGTTTGTTCTGTGTGTCTGGGTGTAAAAATCTATATAAGTATGTGTATAAAAATATATACATATGTATGTTTATCAGTTGTCTTATCACCATAATACAAGCTATGGCTTAATTCGGGGTCAGATGACCGTGTGTGAGTTGTCCAAAGATATTTTTTTATTATTATTTATAATTTTGGTATCGCAAAAATGACCGATGTAGAATCACAAGAGCCATCTGATTACCAATACTATAAACGACTGTTCATCAGTCACCTTTTCACCCATAAAACTGAACCGATCTTGATACAACTTGGTGGCTTCAACCTAATTATGGCCTTTTACTGGGCACAGGTGTGCTCATACTGAGGAGGCCTAGACTCCACCACGCTACACCAATGTGCATTGGTGGTTAGTGGCCAACCCAAGAGTCGGCAGAAGTCGCAAAAAACGTCGTTTAGCGATCGATATCTAACGATAACAGCCGGGACGGACGGCTTTACGTGCTCTCTGAAGATAGAATTTAAAGAAAAACAAAGGCTACATTTTTACAAGCTTTTATTTAACTTGCAGTGTATGTTTGTATATTAGCATATTAGTATAGTTTTTTGTTACGAGTCAAATCTTACAAGCTTATTTAGGCCCATTTCCTCTTACACTACGGACCTGAAGGAATGCACAAACCTTCCGTCCTGATGATAACACATTTTTATTATGAGCATGACCTGATACTACGTTTGTTTCCAAGGGAACTCTTCAACGTATTAAGGCTCTATAGTCAAAATTAATGCTTTCAAATATTTTATTAAACCTTGTTTAATTTCATTTCAAATATTTTCACACGTTACCCGCTCCATAAGTACCTGCTTTATTCCGAAATATTCCGAAACAAGCTTTATCACTGCTATTAATTCCGTCGTGGATAGATGAACCTTCATTATTTCAAGTGTTTTCTGCCGCGTCACGTTTAAACTTTCGGAATATTTATCTTTTGTAAATATATTTTAAAAGTTGAATAATGTGTATTGTCGAAAATTTGTAAGGATTGCATACTCAACTTTATGTCAACATTACAGGAAATTGGAATTTGAACTTTATGTCGTTGTTGGTACGGTTGAATTTTGGTCGCATTGTTTGCCATGAATAACTGGTTAGGTGGGCAAAGCATCGATGGCGTTAAAATTTAACTCTAAACAATATTAAAATTACACCTACTTCAATCGAGAAAAAATAATACAAGGAATACGAAAAATACAAAATAAATATTTTAATTAATTTTTAATTTTATTTATTCACTTCAACCTCATCCTGAGTCCTACAGCTCGCTCCACCACGCTACTCCATTGCCTACTGGAGGGTTAGTGGCCAACACAATGTAGTGAGAGGTTTTTATGCCACCCAAAGACCTCTGACGTAGCTTAACGATTGTAGCCAACAACGATGTAACGTGCTCACGGAAGCACCCATGAAATTATTGCCACTAGCAGTCACCCGTCGTCATGCTGACCGCGCCTGCCGTTACCTAACTTATTTCATTCCTTACAATCGATAATGGACCGTTATATTGCAGGTAAGATAAACAGATTATTTTAAATTAAGGTACCATATGAATCGTTACAACCCATTACGGTCCCACTGCTGGGCTCGGGTCTCCTCTCAAAATGTGAGGGCTACAGGCCATAGTCCACCACGTTGGCCAAGTGCGGATTGGTAGACATGTTAAGGTTATTCCAAGTAACATGAGGTATTCCAAGGCCTTACCTGTGATAAACTAAGAGAGATGACAAGAAGAATATGCAAGCCAGGACATCTGCTCTGCCGACCACACCAGCTACCTGTGAGGAAGTAATTATTCTTCAACAAAAGTTTTATTGTAGTTACAAAGTGCTGTCTATGATAACCTGTAATTGCAACCCTATACCCCTAGTGGGCTTGTTTCTCCTCTCACATGAGGCTGGTCAAGGCCATAGTCCACCACGCTGGCAAAGGATTGGTAGACTTAACCAACCTTCAAAACCTTCTGGAAAACTCTCAGGAGTGCAGGGTTGTCAAGATGTTTCGCTCTGGAACTTTACCACACAAACTCGACAAAAATGAAATTGCACCGAGTACAAGCTTTGATATCGCAAACAGACTATCCAAGACAAAATATCTGGTACCTTTATTTATGCCCAACAGTGGGATTATTTTTAGTTTTAAAGTATGTGTAAAGAATCTTCAAATTAAACAAGAAAAAGCACTTTAAACATTCAAAGTGTTCACAGAAGACTAATTGAATGTACTACAAGTTTTTAAATGTCAACGGGTACTCACGATTCTTTATTATTGTACCGATTCTCATATCTATTACTAGAAATTACCTTCCCTTCGCTTCAGAAGACAAGTTGTCCATTGATTTCAGAGTTGCCATACTAATTTTAACCTGTTATTTCTGGGATCTATTCCTGGGATAAAACATATCCTATAACCATTCTCGGGTTTTAAACTACGACTGAATGAAACTAGTCTGCCAACCTGCACTTGGCCAGCGTGGCGGACTATGGCCTTAGCCTTCTCATTCAGAGAATAGACCCGTGCTCAATAGTGAACCGTGATGTGTTGAGACGATAAAACTACGACTATGCCAAGTTTCATCTAAATCTGTCCAGTGGTTTTGCATGACGCTCGAATAAACAGACAACAAATACAAAAAAAAATATTTTCGCCTCTATATCGACAACAAAGCCTCCCTGCATTAAAATTTTCAAAAAATACTTTATGTACAGAATTGACTCCGTTACAGTTATATAATTAGTATCGATAGTTATCTTGTGTCCACAATAAAGATTGACTTGATATTTTAAGCCGTGGCAAGGCTCTTGCGGGGAACATGACCCACGGAACTGGGTCGAAATATCAAACAACAACAAACAAAGTAAGTACCCATTTACATTTAAAACGTTTAGTATACAGGACATTATTAGCTTGAAAGCATGTGCTACCAATGGCTAATGGGGTTTAAAATGCCGCAGCTTGTTGTACGGAAAATAATTATTTCACTTCTACTTTCGGCTACTTTATAAGCAACTTAGATTTATGGAAAAATTTGTAATGCACCGAGACGGTATCTATGCACAACAGGACTGGCCTGGTGGTCTAGTGGTTAGTGATCCTTAGTGCTACACCGATTGTCGTGGGTTCAATTCCCATCCAGGATCCAAACCAGCAGGAATGTTGGCTTTGTGTGTAACAACATATAAGTATGTATCTAAAAATATGTATGTATGTTTATCAGTTGTCTGATCACCATAGTACAAGCTAACGCTTGGTTGGTTAGAGCCGTGTGTGAGTTGTCTAAAAATATTTATTTATTAAACACCACGTCTCCATACACCCTTACCGCTTCAGTATGCACAGGATGAACAGCAAACAGCAAAGCAGCAAGTGCAGCGAACGGCCGCTGCAGACGAGCCACTGTGACGCAGGCACGCGCGACTAGCGTGCAACACGCTGCGTGTAGGCATACGTTGCATGCATGCCACCACCAAGGCCTAAGGCCTGCTAACGCGTGGTTTAGTCTGAAACAATAAAAGTTTATTAATAGGCTGCATGTTAAGTTAATGCGTTTTATCATCTAAGACTACATCGCTACTAACCATCAGACGGGATTGTAGTCAAGCATAATAATATGAAATAAAACTGCAGTATTCGGTAACAAAACTTGCAGTTGTTATTATAAGGTAACCATAGTTAGGGCACGTAAACCCTAGGCCTCCTCAGTTAGGGGAGAGTTAATTGCTCAGTGACGGGCAATTAACACAACTGTAATTAATACCATGTAAATAATTAATACAATAATATAATTTAGTATAATTAATACACAGCCCTGCGATGTGTTTATAGCCTGATTTGTTTCGATTGTAGGTGATACAAAAGTTTACCAACAGCGGGCGCAGTTGATAGGACGGTGGGTGACCGCTGGTGGCAAAAAATTGCTAAGCTTGACGTCCGTGACGTTCAGAGAGCACGTAAAGCCGTCGATCCCAGTTATAATCGTTAGAAAGCAATCGATAAGCTACGTTAGAGGCCTCCAGGTGGCGTAGTATTAGAACAGAGACGTAGAGATATAGCAATTAGAGCATCATGGAGTAGTTCCTCATGACAGTACATAAATTAAAAACGAATATACCTATAAATATGTGGTACTTATAAAATATTGCCGACCCCTGATTTTGAGTAAAAGAGAATAAATTTGGCGTAGATCCTATTCTTTCTAGATCCTCCCTTTTTCTCTTTCACACATTCTTGAAAAAATATCTTTGCACCAATGTTATTAAGCATAAAGAGGCATACTTCATAGCCTTGGTAAATCAATGTTGTAATTAAAAAAAACTAAGAAAGAATTTTTGCTGTTCATAATTTAAATCTAAAATAAACCTCCTTATCATCAAAGCTTTGAGGTAGTCATTAAATTTATTAGGCTTCATGTATCAAAACATACCTACATATAATATTTGAGATAATTATATACATTTTGTAAGGAGACGTGAAGCCGTTTAGTCAAATTCATACATTATTAATTTACATGATGGCACAAATAGTTAAAAAGCCTAGCTTAGCTAACATATAAAAGCTAAATGAAAGCTCTATATAATAACATAAAATTTTATAGCAAATATAGAACACGAACTGTAAATTTTCTGAAAAATTTAAACCTAAAACCTTTTTCTGTCCCCAGCAGAAAAATTCTATGAAATCCTCATGTAAAATTTCAAGACATTACGTGCGAACGCAAAAAGAAAGAGCAAAAATCGCACGAGATACTCGGATACACGAATGCCAAACAAATTTTGAATAAACGAGCGAGACACCGAGGCTCCTAAAAGCATCCTCCTGGTACGTTTATTTCTTTCAATACCTCTTCTTGTTTCTTATTACACAAAGCTACGTCTTATCCTAACTATAGACACCATGTTGAAACAAGTTCAATTTTGTAAATGACCTCAGTTCCAAAAAGATATTTAAAAATTCATCCATTGCCGTGTAATGGACAGTCAAAGTTTTTAATAATTTCGGAAGTTTATTAAGTTGGTCTATTAATATCTATTTTATGAGTGTTTATGGATTAATTGAATCGTCCGTCACTTTCTTATCTATGATAAGGTTCAATATGAAAACGAGACATACATATACATATGTCCTAGATACTCATTTCGAGTTGGATACAGTATCACATTATCCTTCAGTGTGATGTTTCAACGTTGCGTTACTTACAGCAATTTGCTCCTGTGGCAACATCGTCACGTATTTTCACACTTTTTACACTGAACATTTATGTGTTTCTCCATCATT
>DWJZ01008419.1:0-11373 GCA_018249125.1 Asbolis capucinus
ACACCATCCACGTGTTACATCCATTCTTGATACAAGCAAGATTCGTGCCTTCCTGTTATTGAAACCAACTTTTAATTATAGATCCATAATACAAATAAACACAAAATTTCATAACTGTATTTTTAACCGTTGAGGAGTTCCCTTTTCTGGAGCCATTTGTGAACGCAGCAGGTCCTACTTGTCATAAAAATGCATTGCCATCAGGTTGAAAACTCTATGCAAAATTTCCGCTCCGTAGTGTAAGAGGAAGTGGGTTTATTAAGCTTGCAAGATTTAACCCGTAACAAAGAAATACATATACCAACATACTAATATACAAACATACATTATAAGTTAAATAAAAGCTTGTAAAAAAACTGTTCAACAAACGAGACATTCCAAGCCAGCAATAATGATTTTTTAAGAAAATATGACCAATACTGACCAATATATATGATTACTCATATTTATGAATAACCTTAAAGCCGATGCATAAAGTTCAAAATTCCATGATCTAAACATAAAAGTACCTTTTTAATTTTCCACAATTCGAACGGTTTTTATTAGTTATAAATATGGAGTTAATTGATATTTATGAGACTTAAGTATTTATAGGCGTTTGATATCATATTTGTGGTACGCTACGTGCAACGCTCAGCCCTACTAACAGGTTTATACCAGGGATGTGACCTAACTGTAACCGAAACCATCGGACACCCGAAATATTTTTTTAAAATTTATTACTTATTTCCTGGTTTAAAGGCTTTTTTCCGGTGCAAATTCGATCTGCATTTTTTTAAAGTATAAAGTCAAGTTTGTATGGGAAAATTCCAGATAGAATTTACACCGAGTATGCACACTCATATCCTAGTGCTGGGATTGAGTATTGAAGGTGACAATGTACAGAAATTATACATAAGAATTACAAACAACACCCATAACTCAATACTGAACGTGATCTGTCACATAAACGCCTGTCCTATCTTGGAATTGAACCTGGTACATCTACCTGGAACCTAACCTTACTGTAACTAGGCTACAGAGTTTTGAAATTGTATCCGTATCCATAACCGAATCTGATATAAAAACGTTGTATAAATATAAGGAACGAAGTATTTCTGAACAAAATCATTATCTTAGACATATAATTTTCGCATTACTAGTTATTACTTCACAATCTAATATCTCAATCTAAGCTAGATAAAGATTGTACACGTTTATATTGTTAATGGGATTTTAACATACGCGTAGTAGATTTAATTTTGACGTGTCAGTCTTATCGTAACTCCTAAACAGCACCGATATGCACACGCATGTCATACGACGTTTTTCATACTTATGACTTCTAGACTATTACTACTACTAGAAACTGTTTTTGTTTCATGTCGAAGGCTCTGTTACAAAAAAGTAGTTATAGTGACATAACTGTAACAGTTAGACATTTGGTGATCTGATTTACATACATATCTGTTCATTACTTAAACTTTTTCACGTCGCGTCGCCGTCGTTTATAATCGATAGTAGCTCCTTTCCCACAAAAAATCCTTGAGCCAATGATATGATAATAAAATTTAATTTGTCTGATCGTATCATCAAACAGATGAAAAGTAATACGGTATTTGCATAGGTAATTTGATTTCGAACTTGCTGATTTAAATAAAAAAAGTTATTAAATCATGAAGAGAAGAATTTTCTAGTTTGTATGCAAGAATTTATTAATTTATGTATACGTAAAAATTAAAAAAAAATAAACCTACAAAATTTAAAAACTTGTGGCGTACCTACACTGAATATTTTAAAAATGCAATGGAATGTTTACCGTACAGAATCATACACACCAAGTTTGTATGGTTAATATTCCAGATCGAATTTGCTTTGAGTTGATATATCGGCATAGTTTATTATTGAATTATTATTACGAATAATCGTGAATACACATTGTTGCTAAGATTGGTGATATTTTATGTCAATAATTTTGAAACAATCATTAATTTTACAAAAGAAACATATTAAACTTTTCACCACTCACCTTAGTTATACAAATAAATCTGTTCCACAATACAGTAGCCCTTTCAAACAGCTCTATACAATTACTAATCCAGCTTATCCAGAAAGGGTATTTCGCCCCTCCAGACGAGCCACCTGCGAAGTCGCACCGGATGTCGTAATTATCCCACTCGGTCGCGTCCGCTCTACATATGGGATAGCGCAAAAAACTCAAAAAATACAAACAACGGAATAAAGACTCGTCCAAACCAATACGAGGCAAACGTGAGAACATTGTTTTAAAATGATCATTAAATTATTCAATATCACTTTTTCATTCAAATGGCTACGTTGTAACCGTTTCAGTATTAATTAACGGTTTATTTTTAACCACAGATATTTAATTACCTTGTTGGTTTTGACAAATTAATTATTTACGAATATTAAAAAGGTATGTATGATTTGTGTGCAATGATATTAACGTACACAAAATAACTGTTTACTGGATGACAGTGTCAGTATATTTATGACTCAATTCAATAATATGTAAATAACGTTTTGGATTACACAGAGAACATATTCAATGCTAAACTATTTAGCTTGCAGATATCTTAACAAATTATACCTAAACAAAATACTGTATACATATACTTACTAACAAAATGCATATACTTAAAGAGTAAATAAATCACTAATAGGAATTAACGCTTACCTACTCATAATGCCTGCACTATAATTCAGTTTCACAGGAGCCACACATCACAAATAAGGCTAAAGCAACAAACCTGAATCTGTTAAATAAATGTGCGTATTCATTAGTCCGTCATCAAAACCCGAGACCTGTCTTCCAAACAGCGTCACTACGATACAGAGTCAATAAAAACCCGTTCCGCGTACATTCCGCTCGACTTTTAACCGAGGCTTAATGATGGAACAAAAACTTGAACATTATAGTTATAAGGTTTGAACGATCCTGGTTTAACGTGGTTAGTTTTTACGTTAACCATATGGATTCAATTGTTGTTAACAACCAATAAAATACTTTATAGTCATACTAGTTTTTTCGCGACAACGTCCGCGTGGAACTGTTTTCTTCCCTTGTTCTGAAACTACAGGTCGAATTTTCTGAAATGCTCGAATAATTATTATTTTTTATCTTTTTTTCAAATATTTATCTATTTCTAAATAAGTGCATGACTACAAATTTTCTTAGTATAGAATGATACCACGCCCCCGTGATAGATATCTTGATAAAGGGAACCTTATATGTTTTTTTATATATTTTAATCTATATCTTTACCAAATTTCATTTAGATCCGTTCAGTAGTTTTTGTGTGGTGGAGTAACATACATCCTTCCATCCATCCAGCTAGCCGTCCATCCTGACAAACTTTCGTATGTATAAAATTAATGGGACAATGACGGAGTTAAATACAATTTACACCCCGTATTTCTATCCGCTTGAAGCCTATTCCATCGAATGTTCTCTATACCAATTTCCATCGAAATCGATTCACTATTTTACGCGTTAAGAGGTAACAGAGACGCAAAATTACCAAAAAATTATAGGATAGATTCCATATTCTATATCCAGCTCATGATATTTACATAACAGATGGTCGTTTGTTTTCGGGCTTAGACTATTCGTGATATACGTGTAGTCCATGCAACATAAACCGAATGCAACTGTATGAGTGTTTTAAAAATAACCGCTGAAATATCTCGCAAAATTAATTATTAAATTTTATGATACCATCAAGCCTCTCTCGTGTCTGGAACATGAACACAAGTGCTATCACACAAATATTTATTTAACCCATAAAGGCAATAATTTAACTGAAATTTACACCAGTTATTGTAACCTACATTTGAATATGTATCTATCTTTAATTTCTTAATAATGTGTCTTCAAGTTAAGAGATTACTACAAGGCTTTTCCTAAATTAATGCACTTTACCATCTAAGAACGCATTACTGCTTACCGGTAAGCAGTAATTTCGGTCAATAGCGGTCAAGCACTAATTTATAGAAGGTATATCAAAATGTGGAAGCTCTGTTTATTCCGTTATCACGCAGAAACCACTTAGCCGATTTTGATAATAATTGGCTATAGGGATAGACCAGAAGTCGAGAAGGAACATAGGCTGCGAAAACGGCTTGATGGTTTTGAAATAGGGTATGAAAGTTAGTATAGAAGTTCATCAGCGCCAATTAAAACAAAACAAATTATAAGCGACTAGTACTGGCTTTCTAATAAAAAAATCGGCCCACTCAGTAAAAAGTTCTGAAATAACATATACATAAAAAAATACATACCATTTTTTAAGTCGGTTAATGAACTTTTGCGATGCTAGGAACTAAACCAACTTCTTTAGCTTCAAGGGGGCCACCATATTGAAAACTAACCCTTTCAATGCTACAACTGTTATTTTAAGAACACTGCGTGTAAACCAGACGCACCAGAAGCAGACAGACCTATTTCTGGGGAGTGAGTCATGTTGTCTCATTGCTTACCACATGGTGGAATGTCTTGAGGATCTGAGCTGGGTATAATCGGTTATTTTCTTCTTGCGTTTTGTAAACAAAGCTTGGGTGAAGTTATTGATACGAATATTGTATTGGTTACTAATGTAATGTTGACTTAAATCTTTCATTAATAGGTAGAGAATTGATCTTTGTATAGAATCTATAAGTACTACAGGTTCAGAAGTTTTTTGTACAGAATCTTTATACAAATTCTTAACTAAAAATCGATTTTTTGTAGGTACAGAATTTCTACAAATACTGTACTAAAAATGCTCCTTTGTAGGTACATAATTTATCTGTACACATTTTTAATTCAAAGTTTGTACGGAAACTGTACTGAACTGCATAGAATTTATTGTACAGAATTTCCATTCAAGTTGTGTACTATATATCAATTTAAGTAACCATTAATATCTCTGCTTGCAGTAGTAAGAAACTTATGTATGTATTTAAAGTCTTTATTTATTGTACACTCCAAAGAAAAACTGCAAAAGATAATGCAAAATAGCAAAGCACAATAGAATGGGCGGTCTTATCGCTTCCAAGCAATTTCTCCCAGACAAACCCAACTTCTGATCTAATTAATTATGGCGTTTAAAACACAGGATATAAAGGATTATACAACTAGATCATTTGAGCTGTATCTCGATGAAAAAAACGAACTAATCTTATACAAAAACTAGCTGCGTCCCACGGTTTCACTCGTGGTAATGTGAGGAAAAAATACCCGCCTAGTCTGGTTGCAAGCGCGAATGCCGTTTTATTCCGAAAATATTTTTAAATTATCATAACTTCAAAGATATTCATTGAAATGAAATAATGTGAAAGACAATTTTAATTTTATTCAAAAAGAAATACATATAATGCATTATTCACAACCAATTCATTTGTATAAATGGTCCAGCACCTTTAAAGTAACATTGAAACGTGGGGGATCTGCAGGCCTATTAGCGAAAATTTACAACTAGGGAGTAAGCAGCAAACGATCAGCAACAATTATACAGACTATCGCTATGGGTCGAAAAACGTATTACATACATGATTGCTTCGACGATAATTGCTGTTTGAGACTATGTACTTTTGCGATAAAATTAGTGCGAAAAGTTAATATAAAGCGCGATTATCGTGAATACTTAATACGAATTTGCGCTCTACAAGCAATTATCGCAAAAAAACGTTATCGCTTTTGACAAGATACGTAACAGACCCACCGGATTCGATTCTACGGCAAACATTTTTTACAGAAAAGTAATTGCAGCCAATGCAAAATTTCAGCTGCGCGGTTAAAATCACACATACCAAATTTCAAGTTAATTAAAAGCGGTTAAAACACATTGACTTATTTGCAGCAAGTTCCAGTTTTTGTCCAAAAAAGGTCATAATCAGGAGAGGAAGTGGAGATGGGTACCGGATGACCCAACGGGATGCCGGGCAGATAAACATAGCGTGTGATACGTGTCTACGCCAATGTGAAAGATATTACTATTTTATGGGTACTCACAATAAGTCTATCGTTTGATTAGTCACGGCAGAGCGACTGGGCAAAATTCCGGTGTACCAAATACATATCATTAGTCCCCTTAAAATAAGAAAATAAAGAAATTAAATAAAGTAAGATAGTACCGCAATGAAGTAAGTTTAAAACTATGTATTCTCGAAGATATATGAACTCAATCTGCAATTGGCCAGCGTGGTGGACTACGGACTGTACCTATGCCAGTCCCGACCCGAGCCCAGTATTGGGACAGTTATAAATTAACGAAAGGAGTGGATAGTTTCTGTCTATTACATATCCTTATAATTTGACGTAATTTTTGTTATGAATAAAATGGCTAGGGACTGATTGAATTTGATATGTGAGTAAGTTTATTGCAAAATTCATTTTAACGAAACTTGCAGAATCTACGCAGTCTAGACTAACAAATTGCTTTTATTGAATTGAGTTGTTATATTCAATTATATATCAAAGTTCACTCTGCATTTTTATTCTTAGCATAAAACATTCTCTTTGTAAACTAATTATTCTTAACAAAGTTCTAAATTTTTATACCTAATAGTGTAATCATATGAACCGTGCAAGTATTACCTAAGTCAATGGTTTTTAGCTTCCGCCCGCGACTTCGCCCGCGTGGAATAGTTACTTTGAGCTAACCCGCGTCTTCGTTTCTGTGATACGCGAGTTTTGCGAAACATTAACCGTGTACGCAGCGCACACAGCGGAAGCTCTCAATAGGAAAGATTCCCCGATTGAAACATTTCATTGGTGCTCTGCTCCTATTGTTCATAGCGTGATGAAAAATGGGCTATATAACACCGAAAGAACTTTTCAAATCGGACCAGCAGTTTCTGAGGTTAGTACGTTCAATCAAACAAAGAAACAAACTTTTCAGCTTTATAATATAGATAAGTTTACGCTTAACTGCGATTCCACGCTTAAGTATGGATGACAGATGGCATATCGTGAGTACCCGTAACGTTGTTTACAATGTCCACGACGAGTCAAGTTTTAAATGGTTTAACATACTATCCTTGACCATAATCAAGAATCCGGGACAAAATGTAATGTAACTAAAAATAACAATAAATGTAACTAAATATGGCGTTCCATTGGTTACACTACCTCAGGGCCTTTAAACAATGACATCAAACTCCTCTCAAATATCTATTATTTTGTTTTGGTCAAGGACCAAGCTCTTAGTAAACGTTCGCACGCACGACAATCAGTTATTTATGGCGTATGCTGAGTCCTGTACGATTCGTCGCGACACCTGCAACTTATTGACAAATATTTTATACTAGTCTCCACCCTGGGTTTCGCTGACGTAGTAAATGATGATTAAAAGTAGTCAATGTGTTATTCCAGACTATAGGCTATCTCTGTTCCAAATTTTATCCAGTTCGGTTCAATAGTTTTTGCCTAACAGAGTTACAAACATCCAGCTATCAATTCCCACAAACTTTTACATTTAAAATATTAGTCCTCCTAAAATACTAAACCGATTTAGATGAAACTTAGTACAGACAAAGAAATATTATTACTTGAGAAAAAATACAGGCTACTTTTTATCGGGAAGTGGCTTCATAAAGTTGCAGTAGGGGATGAAAGTGCGGACGTAGTCGCGGGAAAAAACTAGTGAATATCTTCATAGATTACACGCTTTCTTGTCTCACTCAAACAAACTGTTGCAGTGTACCCAAATACCTCATTGTCTTCGATTCACAATGCTGGTGGTTTACGATTTTTTGTTAATGCAATTGTACAACTTTTTGCACTCACCTCGGCTTCTATTAGTTCTTTCCAATATCGGAAACAGAGCGGTCGTTGCCACAAAATAAAAGTAAAATTTGACAAAAACTCGACTCTCGTAAATCGGTTCGTCAAATGGGTTTTCGTTGTCAGAGCGAAAGCCACATTTAAACCGACGTTAAAATTTTTAAAATAGAAATACGCCAAAATTCGATTTATGTACCATTCAAAAATCGAATTCCATGTTTAAATATTTTTTATTAACGTAATTAAAGTCGTATTCAGTGTTCATATTAAAAATAATGCGCAGGCACGTTACATATTATCACGTTCTAAACTCCAAAGAAGAGGATCAGTGTTGTTACGCGGCCAGAGACTATCAAAAAATTCGGCGCGAGTCCAAAATGCTTTTATTTAGACAACCGGTAAGATGCTCTCTTGACTTAAAAACCAATTATAGTATAACCATAGATATGACATGAGAAATATTGATATACTTATCATTTAGCCTGTTGTTGTCAATATTGCGTATTTAATTAGAGTTAAAAATGGAGGAATAATATATCACATGTGAATACAAAAATATTTATCGTCATGAAATTATATATATGTATGATTATATGAAGTATATATATATATATATAAATATATGTACATTTATAAATAAAGCCATTTTTTATTGTCATAATACGTCTTACCGGAATCATTCTGAAGTGTAATTGTAGAGAAATATTGTATGACGTTTGACGTAAGTTTAACAAGATGGCGTCTGAATGAAGCCGCAAGTACGAAGGTGACATACTCGTATCCATGGTTATATTATAATTTTTACGGACTTTGTGTTTCTTTAAGCCGATATATCGATCAAGTTACATGAATCGTAGGCAAGGCTAGACTAGTTATAATGTATAAGCTAACAAAATACATTTCTTGAACGCCCATAAAATTTTAAATACACAATCCACGACGAGTTGTGTTTAAAATCATGCAATGCTCGTATTTACTCTACTTTTATTATTTTTATATTTAAATAGTACATCACTCATTATAAATTCGTAAAACATCGTAAATAAAAATGTGGAACAATAATATAGACCGCGGTTTTTGCAAGTTTATTTTGGTGGCCACAAAGCGTGAAACTGTTCCATATTTAAAAATTACACAACAGATAAGCAAAATAAGAATGAAATTGAAATTCTTTATACCTTGTTTACTCTTTCTAGGGCTTTGAACTCCAATGAGTTCCCCTTAATAGACGCAAACATATTAAAATGAAATGATTTCATGTATATTAACCCAAATGTCAGTGCTAGATTTTGTGGAAAATTAATGCTACCAAGATAAGAGACGAAGTAGAAATGTTACTTGTGTTATATGAAAAAGTAGAATATGTAGTATATATGTATAATCATTCATCAGCTTACCTGTATTTGATATAGATAGAAAATATTGGTGTTTTCAACAGTAGGCAGAACGGAATAGATACACTTTCTTAAGAATATTAATCTCGAAGAAAATAAATCGCCAGTTTTACACGTTTTACGTTTTCGAATACTGATCGTCAGGTTGGTTTGTAGCGATGCATCTGTGTATATTTTTATTCATTGTTAACTCTCGCCCACCCGCGGCTTTGCCCACGTGATATGGTATGGATGGTTTGATTTTTCCGAACAGTTTACACAAAACCTTAACAAACTATACACTAAAACTTTCCTCAGATTTTCCGTTCAGTACATTTTGAACTTAACGCGAACAGACAAATAGCAGGTAATAGTACTTTATTTTCTATTATTATTAAGGATTAAAATAAGGAATTAACGTATTAAGTTTTTTGAGGTCACAAAGTATTACTCAGAATCATTCCTTCTGCAGGGTCATGATCAGTATTGTTCAAGGTTGTCGTTGGTTAATTGTTTTATAGAACCTTCAATACCAGTTCCGCAAAGGAGTTTATTTATACGAGAAAACCTTCGTAAAATCATTACATTAAAAAAGGTTAATACGTCATGTTCTCAAACTGTACAAAAACTTCGAAAGGTTATGTTACATAAATAGGGGTAGCGTAGGGTAGGTTAAGCTGTAACTCTAGAATAGCAGTAGATCTAAACTTTTTAATCATACTGTCACAGCCTACACGCTCGTTTTTCTACTTGACGAAGATCTAGTGTCATACAGTTGGAATACACGGAATATGGAACGGAATATATATGTATATTTGGAGAAAATCCTTGAGATACTTAAAAGAAATTTAACAACAAACCCAGTAAAATAAAAATTTCTATAATTCTGTTTCAAGTATTTAAAAATGCATTAAAATTATTTGAATATTCAAACCAAAAAAATAACTAAGTGATCTTGATACTTGTCCTCACCAGTGAAAGTTGTCTACTATCAAGCACGGTTCTTTTCTTATGCCTGAGGAGGCCTCTATAAATGAGGATACTCCACCACGCTGTTCCAATGCAGATTGGTGGAGCGACCTTAGGCCTTACGTTTTCTATCAGCATATACTTATCTGGGGGCACAGCAGTACCCCCGCCAAGTTGAATAAAAATCCAGCACTTACCAGCCTATCCATCCAATACCATCGTACAGACCATTTTGAACCTATATTACTTAGGCAAACGTTTAACGGATATAAGTAAAGTGTACAGTACAGTGGTAACACGATTACATTGTGGATATAATGTGGTAATAACTAAAGTATTGTGTAAAGACCAATTCGTGGTTCACCAATAAACTACCACGCAACCGTCGCATGCTCTAACCAGAACATACCAGCCGTTCCAGTTCAGATGACGGAACATTTTCACTCGTCCATTATTATTTTATTAACATTATATGTTAATGTAGATCAAATCATGTTCAATCCATTTTTAATTCATTATCACGTCAATCCGGATTTGAACGCTAATTCGAAATTTAAACGACACCTGTATAATTTGAGAACCGCTGTTGATATTCTATTTATTAAATTCGAAGCGAATCGAGATTTAAAATTTCGAATATTGACATAGAGACGTAACTCGGTTTTCATCATAAATTTTATTTTCATAACACCCTTAAAATATGTTTGATAGTTATTTATATACATTAATTATTTATATTAATTTATTATTTATATATATATATTAATTATTTATATATATTAATATACATTAAAATAAAGAAGAAAAACGTTAAAGAAACCAAATTTAAAAACAGAGCTATCAATTGCTTCCCGTCGGCTTATACATACATAATTAAAATCTGAAATTAATGTATAATATTAAATAACGAATTCTCATTCGTTTCTAACATAAAAGAACATATTAAGGAATTAAGTTCTAAAAATGTAAATAGAAACTCAATAAATAAATAATAATGAATATTATTCAAGCTTCATTCAGATTCATTTCAAATATTCAAATAATAAAATGACCTGATTATAATTTTTGAATTGATTATAATGGCCCGATTATAATTTTATCCAGAGTCCAAATATTTTTCACTGCGAAATAAATGTTCGAGGGCCGGTTGGTCTAGTGGTTGGTGAACCTGACTACTACACCGGAGGTTGTGGGTTCGATTCCCACCCAGGCCAAACTTTTCTGTGATGAGCAGGAATGTTTGTTCTGTGTGTCTGGGTGTGTAAT
>DWJZ01008420.1:0-11373 GCA_018249125.1 Asbolis capucinus
TGCGTATGTTTATAAACTACTAGTGTACTACTGGCTTCGCCCGCGTTGTGTTATTAAAAAGTAACCTGTTATAAATTAAAAACAATTTCTGAGTAAAATTTTAGTGAGATCCGTTTAGTAGTTTTTGCGTGAAGGTGTGACAAACATCCATTCATACATCCACCCATCCATGCATACATCCACACATAAACCCATACATCCATCCATGCATCCATCCATAAATACACCCATACATCCATCCATATATCCCACCATACATCAATCTATCCCTTCATCCACCCTCATAAACTTTCACATTTATAATATGAGTAGGATGCACCCTTTATATTCCTTCACTACCAAATGATTAGATGATCAGAGTAGTTATACGGTCATACCTATTTGTTTGCAAATATTACACGACTACGCTGCTGGTACGATTATGACGAAACTTTGTCAATTTATCGGTTATATTTGAAAATTATATGCATAGTCAAACTCGAAGATTTGGTAACTTGATAAAGTTGTCAAATTTGTATCAGAACTTCTTTTCGAATGGTGGTCGATACAGGTCCCGATGTGGACGCAAAGGGATCAGTAAAATGTATTAATAGGATTTCAGGTGGTGCGTTTACGAAATAATCAAACGGAAAATTTAGAATACGTGATGTGGTTACCTTATAAACCAAACAAGCAAAACAAAGTCTGGTATACATTGTTTATTATTGGTTTTTATAAATTTTTACAACGATTTACAAAGTTTATTTAATTACCTGACTTTTACTAAGCAATGTTCATAAGGCAAACTAATAATTTAACAAACATATAAAACACATTAGTTGATATAAAGAGGACTCATTAAGACAAATCTAACGAGTCCAACGACGGATCATCCGAGGGTTCCCGATCCACCTTCCAACTCGGATCAGCTCGGTGGTATCATATTATTATATTATCATAAGAGTTACACATGAATGCCAAGTTTCATGCAAATACAATATGAAGAAGTAAGTGAAATTAAGTTTCTTAGATTCCATTGACAGGCCGGTTGGTCTAGTGGTTAGTGAACTACACCAGAGGTCGTAGTTACTTTTCTGTGATGAGCAGGAATGTTTGTTCTGTGTCTGGATGTGTAATCGAAATATCTATTTAAGTATGTATTTAAAAGTATGTATGTATGTTTATCAGTTATCTCATCGCCATAGCACAAGATAACGCTTAGTTTGGGATCAGATGGCCGTGCATGAGTTGTCCAAAGATATTATTATATTATATCAATTACGTGCAGGTCAAGCTAATATAAAGCGTGTAATAATATTGAATTTAAAAATAGAATACACAAAAGTGAATTTGGCCAGCTCTATTCACACTAGCGATAATTAGAGAAAATCTAGCCAATATTCAATCTCTAAAATCATATTGGACCGACAATTGATTCAGTTATGATACCATCGACATGTTAAGAACGTACTGGAAATAACGTGTCACACGCAAGCGATGCAGACACAAAAAATCATTAATGTTGCTTGCATGCATTATACTAATTATAATTACCAATTAAAGTGTGGCATTAATATAGTATCTTATACAGGATAGTGTTCACAGTGTTTGGAAAGTGTGCACAGATGTTGCACGATTTAATTCCCCCAACCCCATTCTATCTTCGAACGAGCCGTCGCACGGCAGGTATCCCTTCGTCGTTATCATCCCACCAGTACGCATGACGCGCTTCGGATCATCTTTTATCACCCGTACCGCGAAGGACTGGAATAAGTTGCCCGTGTCGGTATCCCCGTTCGATAACAATGTAAATTACTTCAAATTAGGAGTGAACAGACTTCTACTAAGTGATTGCGTTTTACTATCAAAGACTTCATCGCCACTCACCAACAGGTGGGATCGTAGTCGAGCGCTAACTTATTAATGGTAAAAAAAGAAGCAATCATGATTAATGATTGCATAAACCCATTAATGTGCGCATTACGGCTATTAATGCCTCTTTTGACACCTGAGAAGATTTCTTCAATCAGTTGCTGCCAGTTCGGATTGGTCTAATCAAAATATTGTTAGTTTTAGAAGTCGCTGAAAGGCCTCCGACAAGGCTTAACGACTGCATACTAATGAAAACAATCGAGACTGATTACTATACAAGCCCTTCGCGGGGAAGCTCTCATTAAATTATTGCCACTGCCATGCACTTGCCATACACTGACACCGCCAACTGTAGCTTAAATCTGCCGACCATTTTAAATTGATGGAAGCCACTTTACTATGAGTGCTTTAGTCACATTGCAAGTAAAATTATCCACCTTTTCAAGTATCTACTCTCCGGTCTTATTAGGTCTTAACCATCTCTTCGTTATGCCTACAAATAACTGACCTATCGGCCGATTCTGGTTTTAAAAGTCGGGACGATATCGTACCGAATTTGTCGTTGATACGCAATTTGACATTTACATTTATCAAACGAATTTTACCCCTATGACAGAATCCGAAAGTCGTTCATCAACGAAATATGAACTGTATTCCGATCCTATAGAGTCGAAGTTCTATTCAAGCGAAGATAAATAATCTCAGTATTATTGGGCCAAATTCCGGCTGGACTGCAGTACGAACGACTTCTAAACTAGAACGAAGTGAAATTGTCAATTGTTTAGTGAAACGATAATTGGTCGGCGTGTTAGGATACCTCGGGTTTCATCTCAAAATGTGAGCTTTGTACGACAATCCACCACGCTGGCTAAGAGTTGCAAAGTTAAATGAATCATTTTTAATGTTGTAATTAATAATAAGAAACATATAGAGGCTTATTTACTCTTCACTGTCGGTTACGAATCGTTGCTTATCAAAACAAGCTATTTCATGTTGTGAATTCCACGCTTTACTTACTAGCAAGAAGCGCTGTTTAGTGTTTTCTTAGCTCATCCGTTATTTTGAATTTTTCCATTTAGTCATGCTATTGGTCAAAATTTTTTTCCTACTAATATTATAAATGCGAAAGTTTGCGAGTGGATGGAAATGGATTAATGTTTAATTTTCCTTCACACAAAAACTCCTGAACAGATCTGAGTGAAGTTTGGCATAGAGATAGACTATGGCCTGAAATAACATATAGGTTTGTATTTATCAACATGCCACGCATGTGAAGCCGCGGGTAGAAACTAGTATTATATATTCGAAGGTTAGTTAGGATGGATATATATTTGTTACTTCTTCACGCAAAAACTACAGAACGGATTATATGCTACATTTATCAACATACCATCCTTACAAACTTTCGTATTTATATTAGTAGGGCTTAGAGAATTTATGTACATTTCTTCTGAAATTCTCCAGTTAAAAAAAATATCGTGAGTACCCGTAACATAGCATAATGTACACATGCAACGATGAGACGAGTTTAAAATCATTAATAAAAAAAACTCTTTTACATTGAAATTGTATACCCAATACATAAAAGATTTTTTTTTCCTACCAAACAAATGCAAAGAAACGTTATTAGCGAAAAAGAAAAGATTTTTTCGCCATAATCCTTTTGATTTATTTAAGAGATAACTTGACATAGAAGACGCTGTCATAATGAAGAAAAGTCTAAATTATAACTTGGTTCTGTCTCCTAATTTGTCACCACTGACCTCAATGGGTGAATACTTAAATTTTTAACAACTTGAGAAATCATCGTCTAACTTTTTCGGAAAGCTTTGATTAATTGATGATAAATGATTACTTCAAATGATAATCATACTTAATTAACGTAATTACTGTTCTTTATTCAAATTCCAAATTATTTTATTGTTTTATTTTTACATGTATAACAATTAGTAAAATTTTCGATGAGTAGATTAACAAAAATATCATTTTTTATAGGAAAACAGAAATCTCAATGTTTTTGTAGTAGTTTGGTTGTAAAATCAATCACAAATTTAGATTTTTTTTTAAATACGAGGGTATTTATGTACAAGTTTGAAAGGACGGAGGAATGTATGGATGGAAGAATGGATGAATATTTATTCTTCTTTCATAAAAAACCTGAACAAATCCGAATGAAATTTAGCACAAATATTTTAGCATGGAATAACACATGGGCAACTTTTATGAACATAACTGGCGAAGCTGCGGACGGAAATCAGTACTTTTTGCGCAGTTCGATACCTCTAGAACGACAACGTGTTTCTCAGCTTCCTTATCAGGACCGATTTATTATTGCATCCACTACTTGAAAAATAATAAAATCTACCAACATACCAAAATCATGATGATAAATCATTCAATCGCAATCGAAACATGAACCTACAGGTGGCGCCCTCCGCTATGCGCTTGGGATGAAATTAAAAACAGAATTTATTATAAGTGTCGTTAATTATGAACAAATGTAACCTACCTTCGGCGCCAGTGACATGGGCCGGCAACCGCAACGGGTTTTTGCGACTCAAATTACGAACTTGCGACTAAAATACGTTCGTTCAAACAGAATATGATATTTAGATTAACACGGAGGGTAGCTTCCTAATATTTTATCGCTGGCATAATGAAGCTGAGAACCAAACAACGTTTTAAATTTTAATAACGGAATGACGAAATGGAACGTTCCTTTTGTAAAAATTCAAATAATTTTGAAAGAGTTTTTGTTTTTCTGTATAATATTCAGAAATGATATTGATAGTTTTTTCTAATATATTTTAAAAGCTAGTTGGTCTAATGAGATAGGGTGAACCGCAGTTATGCCACGACCCATACAAGTAGCTTTAAAATCGAACCATACAAAATTTTTACAATTCTATTAAAATCGTGTATTTGCATTAAAAATGTGTATATACTAGGGTTGCCAACCGTACTATATTATAGAGTATTGTAAGTTATTTCAGGACTCCATACTATATACTGTTCAAGAAATATATAGTATGCGGAAATACTCTATTTCAGTACAACATATTAATGTTTATATTCTGCAACATTAAAACTAATAAAAAAACATTCCACAATTTTTGAACGCGCCTCTCGTTCGACTGACGTAACGTGCGTGTGAGTGAAACAAAACAAATATTTTTTAAAAAAACAAATGAGTTAAAAATTTAAATATTTTAAATTCTCTCCATAAAATACTATATTTTAGTAGCTTAGTATATTTTTAATGCTCTTTTTAAAAAAAATACTATATACCACATCAAAAAGCTGGCAAACATAATATCTACTAACCTAGTAAATTATAATATATGCCAAGAAAATTTAAAAACATCTTAATTTTACTGGATACTATATCGTATTACCCTAATATCTTTTTATCAGTATAAATTACTATTGAATATTCCATTCTACGAAAATTTGAACCTCCGTCAAAACTTTGAGTACGCAGCTACTCGACGTTGTATTAAACACAGTTCGAGGTCAGTTTAATCCCTTGTGACACCATCCTTATATCAAAGTTTTACATATAATAAAAGATAGGATACTTTCAACGCAAAAATAGTTCCTTGCATCTAAATTTGTGCAGCGTCTATTGTATAAGAACGTATTTTTAAAATATTTATGTTTATAAGATACCTGATCACCGCAGTACAAGCTATTGCTTAGTTTGGGGGTAAATGGTTATGTGTGAGTTGTCCTGAGATATTTATTTAATAATAATAATCGGTTAAACATTTTAGAATACCCTGTGTTGTGAATATGCAATAAAATATTAATCTGCCTGTCTCTGCAGAGAATCCAACCTGGTACCTCGCGTGTAAGCAGGGTCATTACCATCTAAGCTAAAGGGGTCATGAGTATTAAAATAAATTTATTTTTCTAATTATCATTATCAAATTTATATACATTATCCAGGATTTGTTTTTAGCAAACAAATCATAAAACAAGCTTTATTAAAAATATTTTAAAACACAAGTTTTAATTACAGAGCCCTAACACGAAGAAACATAAAAAAAACATAACCGTATTATTCACCTTTGAAGACTTCCCTTGTTTGGAGCCAATCCTGAGCATAGCAGCAGATCATACTCATCATAAAAATGCATTGTATCGGAGCTGCTTATGCAAAATTTCAGCTTCACAGTGTGAGACGAAGTAGATATAATTAAGCTTTTAAGATTTGACCCGAACACTTAACAAACACATATACTTGTACTAATATAAAAACATACACTTCAAGTTAAACAAGAAAAAATTAACAAAAGAATATCCTCTGAAGCCAATTTCAAAAGCATTTATAACAATAAGAATTGTAGAAGATTCACTACTAATCTCAATATTACTATCAAATATTTTTGAATGGATCAAAAATAAATTTACAATCTATGTTATTAAAGTGTGAGTGACCAGATTATCCACCAACCACTTGAGCAGCATGGATGCCCTGGGCCTCCTCAGTTATGAGAAATGTTTTATTTATTTTGTTTTATGTCACTGAAACCATGAAAACAAGAGCTTTTGAAATACAAAGGTTACTCAGAAAACATAATCTTATATGTAAAATTGGACCTTTGACCGTCTGTTTGTAGGGTAAGTTTCGAGGGAACGAATTAAATATGAATATTTGTCTGGGGCCGTCAACAAAATCGTCAGAGGGCTCTCGTGGTTTTCTCTGTTGGGGGAGGTTCAGGACCCATGAGCTGGTTTACTTAGGTCCCTTGTCTCCCCATTCCCGAATGAACGCGAAATGCTATTTGCTTTGTGACTTGTAAATGCTCCGTCGAGACATTGTTATAAGTTACGGGAGTCTTATGTGTAGTTTGAAAAAGTTGATTCTAAATTATGTAGTTGCGTAATTTGCACATAAAAAGGATACAGAATGGCTCCTATATAAAGGCCATAGTGCAAATTCATAACTTTACGATACCGACTTTCAAAGTTTCAATTTGATATTGTACATGCTACAACTAAAGCTTATAAATAATAGTAACTACTTTGCATAGTACAAATTATCAATTCAATATCATTATTTACAAGTAATCAGTGCATGTCCTTAGAAATAGTAAAAGGAGAAGATTAACAAAAAAAAGTGGAAATATTTAACTTGTTGTTTTGACCCTTATACATAAGGACCCATTGCAACGTGACCAGGTCTCTTACAACCCATAACCAAAACCTAAACTCATCTTATAACTGAATAAGTCTATTACATACTTCGACGCCTCAATACGCCTTTACAACTGGCGCCCATAGTCGCGGTCGAAACGGGTTTTCCATTAATCGCGTGATGTTTTTAGCAACTTTGCCTCTCCACCCCACGCTGGTGATACGTGAGATTTTGTATACAGGGGTAGTACAGCCCCTAAGATCCAAGTGTATGTTTTTGTACTAAGTACGGTCATTGAACATTTAGTGAGTAAAGTGGTTTGTAAACTATATAACTCGAATTATTAGGTCACTTTAACCAAACCGACATAGACACTGATACCAACACTTAGTTATAATTAAATAAAATCAATTTCAAATTATTCTAAATCATACATATATCGATATTCAGTTATCATGTAAATCAAATTACGTAAGATCATGGTATTTCTGTATCCAAGAGTAGACATACTGTTCATTTTTACTGGAAAATACGGAAAAAGAAATCCCTAACAAAATTTACGGGTATATAAAAAAAGAGGCTATTTAAAACCTCTATGTATACTTATTTCGAAAATAAATACAGATAATATCTTAACCAGACTATAGACGCGTCCACTAATTGGCTGGTGGCAAAACTGGCATATATTGACAATTACCTGTCAAAAATATACCACCACCAGGAACTCTCCGGACATGTGTTAAAAACCCCTCCACCAATCTACACTGGAGCAGCGGGTTGGACTACGCAGGTCTCTTCAGTCGATAGAACTCGCGCCGCTGCCCTTAACCAGTTAAGCCCAGTAATTTTATAATATAGAACACTACCAGTTTCCAAAATCTTCCCTCATGTACTAAAATAACGAGTGTAAAAGACAAGTACATTTTAATCATCATCGCCACAGAGATTGAACATAGAAATTATCTATCGACTATAGTACCTGAGTTTAGGCTTCTTTACATCAAAAGGCATAACAAATTCATACATAATGTATAACCTGCTTAATGGAGTTGCCATGAGGTCAGGGCGACTTGGCATTAAGAGCTTTCGAGCTCCGGGACTGCGGGGGACCAAAGTGAATATTATAACAGGATAATAATATTCCTTGTTTTCTGTTAAATAAACTGTGGTGGGCGGGGCCTACGGTAACGAATCTGAAATTCTAACAATGATGAAGGATTATCATGGAAGACGGTTTCTGGAAGAATTTTTTTAAAACTATTTTAATTTTTTTTTCTTTTAGTTTTACCGTTACAATTTAGCTGTTTTCCCATTCGATTTATAAATATCGTCAAGTAAAGAGTTAACAGGCTTTTGCTAAATGCACTTTACCATCACACGGCATCGCTACTTACCATCAGGCAGGAGGACCTAATCATCCAATCCGGTAGATAGGACAAAACCACCTAATGTAAAACATTAAAAATAAATCCAATAGCTGCAAGAAAATTAATATTCAATTTAAATTAAACAAGGATTGACAGCATTACTGGTTTTAATATGTCCCAAAATACTATAATATACGAAACCACATTGCGAAAATTAGACCACAACAAATGACATCATAAATTATCCACCCTTAATCGAAAATACAACAACTTAATCAATAATACAGCAGCAATAAAGCACTTACTTAAGTAATTTTATGTACGTGTGAGTGCTCGCGTGTTTTCAGACCATGTTATTTATTGGCACAAAATGCACAACTATTACATAAAAATTAATAAATATATGTAACAATATAATATTTCATTAAAACTATCCCTGTCTGTCTGATTTTCCTTTGTTATAAATACTGATATTTTTAACTTAAATGTTAATTTTAACATTTAAATTTTCATGTTTGACGATTTCATCGACTCTTCAAATACAATTGAAGCGAGAGATATGAAAGCTGCTACGTTGAATATTTCATTATTAGAAAAAGCACATCGGTATGTAGAAAGAAGAAAAAAATAGAACAAGTTTAGTGCTGGAGGGAGCATGTTGGCTTAATTAATACAATTTGTTCGTATTCAATTAGCGAGCTGACTTGGAAATTGTCAATTGTAGACACAGTATTATTTAAAAAGGAAGAAATCTTGAGGTAGGTGAATATAAAACGGCGAAAATCGTGATCAAACTTATTTTAAATCAATCGATTTTGATTGATTGAATAGGATTCTAATGGTAAAAAGATTTTTTCAAATCGGCCCAGTAGTTTCTAATAACCTCAAATAAACATACAATCAAATATTTTCTCCTTACAATATAATTATGGAACTATGGCTATAATGATAAACTACTTTGTTGTTGTAGATGTCTATTTGTATTACTATTTCAATAGAACAAAAACACGAACTGCTCCAAGCTCACTACAAAACGCAAATCTCACTTAAATGGGAAAAGCCGTTTCAAAACCAATGACAAACTCGCAGAAAAGTAAACAGACAAAAATTCTAAAACTAATTGTAATGGGAGGTGTGGGTCCATTCTTTTACTTATTTCACTATTTAATGTTTAGTTTTAGTTAAATTAAGTTTTTAGAATCTTTCACATATATAGTAATATTTTTCTATTTTCATCAGTGGTGTAACTATGGGGTGACATGACTGTCAAAATGCCTAGGGCCCCCGGACTGAAGGCCCACAAGGCAGCGGACTCAGAAGTGACTGAACATTTTAAACAATAAAAAAAAACAGATATAAATTTATTTAAGTACTTAATGTGACAATTTCTTTGGCTCCGTATAATGAATTTATCATTGGAAGTATAGTTACACGACTGGTTTTCACTTTATCGTTATGAAACCCTAAAAATTGTAAACACACATTACGCTCGCACGTCACGTTGCCTTCAGAAAGAAATGTGCATGCAATCCTTTTAAAAATTCCTAAATATTTATACAGAATATTTTAAATCGCAACATTTGAGTAACCATTTATCATAATGTTTAAAATTCTAAACGGTGTCAGACATGTCCGCCCTAACGACTACGAACTTCTGCGTTCTCCTTCGTTTCCAGTCAAAATTAGGGACGTAATGTTCTAACAGTATCCGAAACTATCGGATATCATAATAAAGTTTTATCCGTAAAAGTAATACGTACGTGTCATATAAAATTTCTGTATCATTCTGGATAACGGTAAAATATGGTATTGGATAAAATTACAATCTATTTGCATTTAACTTTAACAATTCCTTGAAAATTAGTGACTGAAACTATCCGAAATATCTTTAAACTATATGAAACCAGTACAATAATCCAACATCAATTTCCGGATACCAATATGTATGCGTAACATCCCTAGTTAAAATGAAACTCTAAATGGAGGAATAATCGCGATGCATCATCTTGAGGATTATATACATGGCGTGCAGATAGCATTAGGGAGCTATTAGGTAAACGTGCAACGGCTTTCGTGTTCCCAAGTTTCCGGTCTCAACGATATTTTCATTTCACTGCTTTAAAACATTGCAAAGTAAAAACATCTGCCTTTACCGTTCAGGCGCTCAACAAAAATGATGTTCGATTCGCATAAAATAGAATTCATATCAATAGCGTCCATTGAAGAAACGTAGCGCAGCGTCGCCAAAATAAAAAACAAAACGATGTTTTCAGTACGGGGAAATTCACAAAGACTGGGTGTTTTTCAAATCACTTTACAGTGTGTTGGTATGCCGTAAAGAAATTCGGAAATTGCACGGAATTGTGTTGAAGATAAAGAGTGAAGTGTCACTTGTTGCTTGTGTTGTGGCACGCGAATTACGCTACGTCGCCTGAGCTTATTTTGGACTGTTTTGATAAGAATGCGGGTAGTTCTAACAGTTGTTCCGTTAAAGACAGAAGAAGATCTATTTTAAAATAGAACTTTTAGATAAACGCTACTTTCTACGAAACGTTTTTGTGTACAAAGAGGCTTTCATTATTTAGCACCGAATTTCCACTGCGCTTCTGAAAACAATGTAATCTTGACGTTAACAAATATTACATCGTTCGTCAAGAATTTAAACTTGACGACAACATTGTATCAGAAACATAAAATAAAAACAAATAAAGTCACATGTATTATATTTATAATAAAGATAATATAAATAATACAGCTTTCTATAAAAATAATATATAACCACAACACAAACAGATTTATAAATTCGTGATTTCAAATTCCTCACATTTGAAAATATCATGAACCGGCCGGAAATATATTGACAGGCCGGCTGGTTTAGTGGTTAGTGAACCTGACTACTACACCGGAGGTCGTGGGTTCGATTCCCACCCAGGTAAAATTTTCTGTGATGAACAGGCATGTTTGTTCTGTGTGTCTGGGTGTGTAATAGAAATATCTATTTAAGTATGTATTTAA
>DWJZ01008421.1:0-11371 GCA_018249125.1 Asbolis capucinus
AAAAGTTTGACCTGGGTGGGAATCGAACTCACGACCTCCGGTGTAGTAGTCAGGTTCACTAACCACTAGACCAACCGACCTGTCAATATATATTATATGTTCAAATATTATATGTTCAACCCTAAAAACTATACTTTGGTCAAAAGAGTTTAATATACGTAGTTCCTAACAGTATAGTTGGCAACCCTATTCACACAACAAATAACATGACCCGAGAAGAAACATTTAAATGCAACAAGCCTACTCTGGAAATTTAACTCGCAATCCGCTTTGCAACAAACTTTCTATTGCTTCTCGGCTAAAATCAAAGTGTAAAAATAATATTTTAGAGCGAAAATTTGGATTTATTGAGCGAGTTAAAAATTAAAAGGATACAAGAAATGAAAGCCCTTTATTAATTAAAAATTTACCGACTACGACATCAAGCTCCCGACTAAATTATTTACGACTACAATGAAAGTAATTTCTTCTCCAGGAAACGTAAAGAGCTAAGGTCAACGATTCATTAGGGCAGATTAATGAGACATGAAGTGGGTTTTTACGGGAAACTCGCCGTATTTTACTGTTTCATAAAAAAATTATAAATTAATGCCAAAAGGATTAAGTATCCGGGAGAATATTATTTTTTTAATTATTTCATGAAAC
The DNA here is from genome assembly GCA_018249125.1 of Asbolis capucinus. Taxonomy (NCBI): domain Eukaryota; kingdom Metazoa; phylum Arthropoda; class Insecta; order Lepidoptera; family Hesperiidae; genus Asbolis; species Asbolis capucinus. The sequence continues at coordinate 646 of DWJZ01008421.1, forward strand.
CGACACCTTGACTGAATACTGAAAATTGAAAATGTACAAAATATTATTTTACAATATGGCCGAGGTATAGACAATTATGATACTGCATTTTTGTTATGTTCTCAATTTGAATTTCGGCTGTAGATAAAAAAAGTCGTTGTATTTGTTCTCGATGTTCTTGGCCGACTATGGACCAAATTTAACGATTTCATATTATAAAGTTATACTTTAGTCTGTGGTCTACATGTATTATATATATATATATATAAAACAAAGTCAAAAAGTGTATTTATTTAAACCACTTATAATTTAAGATGGGCTGGAAAAAGTAGCACAGGGTGCTTCCAGGTGGACTGATGACCTAAAGAAGACAGCGGGTCCGGTGGATTTTAAAGACTCAGAAGCGGTCAGTGGTGCAAATTAGAGGCTTAGGTCCAACAGTGGATATCTAAAGGCTGATCCCTGGATGATGATGAAGGAGCTATGAAGAGTTTTGATTTGTTTCGGAGTAGTTGAATAATTACGGAGTAGTTGAATAATTTGAAACTAATAAAAAAATTACATATTTAGTATAGTTGATACGTTTGTTTGTTTGTTACTTGTTATAACAATTGTCGATGCCATTGCAACCCACAACTGTCCCACTGCTGGGCTCGGGTAACTCACAATGTGAAAGGTACAGGAGGTAAAACGGTACCTAAATTGCCGGGTCACGTAAACTTTTGTTGAGATTGTAATGAAAGCGCAAATGAGAATCTTTTTCATCCTCACTGGTGAAATAAAATAAAAATTAAAGTTATAAAAAGCTTAATTTAGTCCTCCCTGGCCTATTCTAAAGAAATTAAGCACATTTTATGTTATTAAGATTACATTATAAATTTTATGGTGTTTTAAGATCAAAACGGCGGTGGATTTTACTATATAGGGCAGGGGCTCCCAACCTTTTATAGCCAGCGGCGTAGTGACAAGTTTAGTATTTTGTGACAACACCCTGTCCTAGCTATTTGAAAAGACATAGTCGAAAGAAGTAGGTACAATTATAGTAGTTGGTGTTGTTTTGTATCGTCAATAGCATAGATTATAAACTAATAGCGCCCCTTACCCCAAAGTATGTAACACTACTTATATGAAATAAAAGTTTTAGTTCTTGTCTGTGACTCAATCGTTTAGTTATTAGAGGTTATGTGTCCAGAGATTTTTTGTTTTTTCTCGCAATTTTCTTGGACTTTACTAATGGAAATAGACTTTGCAGATTGAGATATAATTAACGCTGTGATTGTGATAATGACGACAAACTACATTATCAGCGTGCCTTAATTGAAGGGGCGACAAAACTACAGCGAATGGGCTTTCGTGGCTGAGATTTTTCTAGTACTAAAGGAAATGTCCGATTGCATCAAATCAGAAACTATGCCAGCAGTATTAGGAGCAATGGGTGACGTGAAAACCAGAGCTAAGCTTTTCTGACCATAGATTCGTCGCTGTATGTGCACATCAAAAATGTACAATCGACCCATGAACTGTGGAAGAAATTGAAGAACCTATTTGATGGGTCAGGATTCACAAGGAGAATTAGTTTACTAGGAAGTTTGATTTCCATCAAACTTGAAAATAGTGTTTCAATGACTTCGTACGTGACACAAATAATAGATACAAGCTAAGAAAAAGTTTTGCAAGTAGTTGTGCAGAAGATAACATGTTCACAGGTGAGATTTTCTTGCAAGAGGTCTTGGAAGGTCCTGAGAAAACACGGTGGTTAGCGGCAGTGCAGGAAGAATTACAGTCTTTTGAAAAGAATAGTGCGTGGGAACATATCGATGTACCAAAAGATGGTAATATTGTGCAATGCAAGTGGGATTTGCGAAAAAGTACGACAGTGAAAACAATGTGCGTTACTGTGCTCGTTTAGTCGCAAAGGGCTTCACCCAAAAACATTGCGTAGACTATACAGAAATATTTAAGCCTGTAGTGAGACACACAACTCTTAGACTATTATTTGCATTGTCTGTAAAGTTAAATTTATATATTAACCATTTAGATGTCAAGACTGCATTGGTAAATGGTAGTTTAGAAGAAACCATATGAAAATGCCAGATTGTTACAATATTAGTAGTTCAAATTGTAAAGTATTGAAACTTAAAAAAGCCATTTATGAACTTAAGCAGGCGTCTAGAGACGAATAAAAAGGTTGATAATTTATTAGTCAATAATAGCTACAAAAGGTCAAAAATGGAACCATGTATGTATTTAAAGGATATCAATAAATGTAAGAAAATTGTAACAGTCAATGTCAATGATTTCTTTATGTTTTCCAATGATAAAATTGAGACTGAGAACTTAAAACAGCTCCTATCTAATAAGTTTAGTATTAAGGACTTAGGTGAAGTTAGACAATGTCTTGGAATGAATGTTACCTTGAAGAAGGAAAAAGGATATGTAACTTTGAGTCAGGAAACTAATGTTGATCAACTTTTGAGTAAATTTCAATTAAGTGATTGTAAGCCTGTTGATACTCCTATGGAGGTCAAATTAGGTGTACATAAAAGTCAAGTAGGTGTAAATAATCATGTGCCCTATCACCAATTGATTGGGAGTTTGATGTACCTGTCAGTATTAACCAGACCAGATATAAGTTACTGTATAAGTTATTTAAGTCAATTTAATAATTGTCGTACAAAGGAACACTGGGAATATTCAAAAAGAGTATTAAAATATCTAAAACGAACTAAATGTTATGTAATAAAATATTGTAAAGAAGGTAATTCAGAATTAACAGGCTATGTAGAAGCTGAATAGGCCTTTAACTCTGTAGATAGGAGATCATATACTGGTACGTGCTCTTTACTATCTGTTGGTGTTATTTCATGGGAATGTAGTTAACAGAAATGTGTAGCCTTCTCAAGCACTGAACCAGAGTATATAGGTTTATCTTAGGCATGTAAAGAAGCATTATACCTGACAAATATGCAATATGAAGTAACCAATAAAATGTACACACTAAGTCTGTTCAACGATAACCAAAGTGCACAGGAGCCGTGTGCAAACCCAGTGTTTCACAAATGCACAAAGCATATTGATATTAAATATTATTTTTGTCGTGATCTAGTAAAAGGTAACATTGTTGAGGTTATGTATTTGCCAACAGCTGATATGCCAGCCGACATTTTAAGTAAAGTTTATGTTCAGTGAAACATTACAAATTTATGTGGCGCATAGGAGTGGTTTGTATTGATTTTTTTTTTAAATTATTATTGTATTTTTAATGCATATTGCGATATGTGGGGGTGTTGTTTTGTATCGTCAATAGCATAGATTAATATGATTTGCTATAGTGCCGACAAATGTAGTATGGAAACCTGTACTCCTGAGAGGACTTTTTACTCCTCCATGAAGTTCTCAAAGATGTGAAGTCCACCTATCCGCAACTGGCCCGCGTGGTGTATACGTAATAGAACAACCTGATAGAGGACATCAGTATCTAGTAAATAAGCCTACGATACCATATCTCTAACTGTTACAGTTATCACAATAACTAGTTAGTTAGTTAACTAGTTAGTTACAGACAGTTTCTAGTAATAAACAAATAAATAATTTGAATACAAAGTACCCTAACGCTTTGATCACGGTATTTACTACATATATTCAAATTTTCAAATAAATAAATAAATATCTCGGGACATCTCACGCCCGGTCATCTGACCCCAAACTAAGCGTTAGCTTGTAGTATGGTGATCAGACAACTGATAAACATACATATTTACTTTAAAATACATACTTATATGTATATGTAGATATTTACACTCAGACACAGGACAAACATTCCTGTTCATCACAGAAAAGTTTGACCTGGGTGGGAATCGAACCCACGACCTTCAGTGTAACAGTCAGGTTCACTAACCACTAGACCAACTGGCCTGTCAAATGAACAATGACTTACTGTCAAATGAACAATGGCTTACAATATTGAACGGATATTAATAGCTCATGAGATTAAATGAGATGGTAGTGTCATTAGTCACACATTCACGGTACGGCTTATTGCATTGTTACAGGAAATAATAGCATTTATAATATCTTCAATATAAATTCAGGATTTCCTAAATTTCATCCTATAAAGGATAGAAAAGGGGGGTGAAAGTTTGTACTAAAATACCTTTCAATATATGTAATGTTTATTTTTAGAATGACTTTTGATCTCGAGAAATACTTAGCATTTAGGATACTTTTCATTTCAAATCATACCGAGGTCCCATGGGATACGGGATGAAAGTTTGTATGGGATTTTTGATCCACGGGTATTAAAAAACATGCACGTGTGCAAGCGAAACTGCGGGTACAGCTAGTTTATTTAATTAGTATTATTTTGTTCCTACTAATGTTATAATTGCGAAAGTTTGTGACGATGGACGAATGTTTGTTAATCTCGCAAAAACTACTGAACTGATCTGGATTAAGTTTGGTACAGAGATAGATTATTGTCTGGAATAACACCTGGGCTACTTTTTATTGACATAACAACTCGGGCGTAGCCGCGGGCAGACACTAGTAAATTATAAATGCGAAAGTTTGTGAGGATGGATGGATATTTGCTACTCTTTCACGCTAAAACGCTAAACGAATCTCAATGGGATTTGGTACAGGGATAGATTATAGTCTGAAACCACACATAGAGTACTTTTTTTAATATACCACGTGGGCATAGCCGTGGACGGAAGCGAATTACACAAAAATAATTTATTTGGTATAAGGATTTTAAAATACGACGAGATAATGTTACCAGCTTTGGAATTTCTGTACTATGCGTGACCTGCAGAGACGAGTAATATTTCCCACAAAGGAGCTCAGAAAGCCTTGCCTCAAGCGGTCTATCTCTAAAGGGAAATCTCTCTTGGTTCCTAAACACCTTCAATTATCTCCGATTGTTGTCTCTTTGACGTCGAAAATACCTTTTAATAACTTAAAGATTTTGCGTATTACGAAGTTGTATTCGTTGTCGTAGTGAACACTTTACGGCGAAGAAAATGTTATTAGAAGCTTTTATTTCACTTGCAGTGTATGTTTGTATATTAGTATGTTAGTATATTTGTTTGTTACTGGTCAAATCTTATAAGCTTAATTAGACCCACTTCCTCTTACACTACGGAGCTGAAATTTTGCATAAGACTTCCATTTTGATGTCAATGTATTTTATGACAAGCATGACCTGATACTAAGTTCAGGATTAGCTCCAGACAAGGGGACTCAACGGTTAACAATACAGTTATGAATGTATTTCTTTGTATTATGGATCTATAATTAAAGCTTGTGTCTTTAAATATTTAAATAAACCCTGTTTGATGATTAAAACGTCGCAGCGTGAAGTTAGTAACAATCATATGTTTTGATTTACGTGGGCGTGGGGATGTTTCTAAGTTAACTAAAATTATTGGTCATTATGATTCAAGAGGGGCTCTTGGCATTCCTTTGTCATTGTGACAAATTATCCTTTGAACTCTGTGTGACTTTCTTGGCGCTTCTTCTTCCATGACCAACCATATGGATTTGTTGAGGGAATGGCTTAGTCTTGCTTTTGAAAAGAGTTTGTAAAAACCAACTTAGAATAAAATTTATTTAATTAATCTATATTCTGCTTCAACTATTATTTATTTATGTTTTAATCACCTCTTAATAAAAAAGCAATATAGGGTACAATTTAATATCTTATGTGATTGACCACCAGTCAACCCTTGGTGGATCTGGTGACTTGGTTGGAGCTAAAACAATACTGAATGAAGTAGAAATTAAAACATTACATCAATACATCTTATTATATTATTATATATATTTTATCTATATTATGTATATACATACACACACACACATGTGTATATATATATATATACATACATATTACAATGGCAATCGAATCATCATGGTATGCCGGTGGTGTAACCGATCTCTGTACCAAATTCCAATCAGATCCGTTCAGTAGTTTTAGCGCTAAGAAATAACAAACATCGCTCCGTCTTTCCGTCTGTCCATCCATCCATCCTCACAAGCTTTCGCAGTAATAATATCAGTAGAACTAAAATTATTACGTATTACAAGTTAACTATGCTTCGGTGAAGGAAAACATGAGGAAACCTGCACTCCTGCGAGTTCTCCATAAATTCATTTCCTCATCAAAGGTCCACCAATCCGTATTTGGCCAGCGTGGTAAACTGTGGTCTGTCTCACTTCATTTCCAAACTCCCACAAAAAAGGGAAAGGAGCCCGGAGCCCAGCAGTGGGCAAGTAACGTGTTGTAAGTTATGAATTTATAAAAATGTTATCTATGGTTAAAGTTACAATAAGTGGGGTACGGCTACATTTTAACACAGAATATATTAATTATTTATACAAGGACTAAAATACCTGACGTGTACGACACTAATTAACTAAATGGCAGAATTAGTAGGTAGGCTATCGACGGGAATGCCCCAGGCGAACTGAATATGTAATCAAATTGTAAAGAAGCCGTGCGTTAGCGTGCACACGAGCTAAGCCACCGTTTTTTCTTGTGTAAGGTAGTCTGGAATAGTTACGTAATAGAAAAAGATATAAAGGCCATTTTATGGCTTCAAGATCAGTAGATTTGAGTGGACTTGTGTGACCAATAACCGGTAGTTGTTGCCGGTCACAATTGTCTGTCGTAGTCGAATGTCGCGGTCGCCTGTCACGATCGCTTGTTCCGGATGCCTACCGGACGTTCGTCTATCGCGGTCGTCTATCACGGTTGCCTGTCGCGATCTTCTATTGCGGTCGCCTTTCATAGTTGACTGTCGCAGTCGCCTGTTGCGTTCGCCTGTCGCGGTCGCCTGTCACGGTGGCCTGTCGCGATTGCCTGTTGCGGTCGCCTGTCGCGATCGTCTGTCACGCATGCTTGTCTATGTTGCGGTCGTCTTTTGCGGTTGTTTATGCCGGCACCGGTAGTAGATGTTTCTTTACAATTACTAGTTAATTATTAGCTTCAACCAATAGCTCAGTATTGAGAACGACTCTGTCGTAATAGCTGAAGAGATCTGGAGCATATACCATGTTGCTGTAATGCGAATCGGTAGTTCATTGTAATGAAATGAGTAAAATTGGAAGCATTTTTGAAATAAAAAACTCTATACCACGTGAACTTGGTCCCGGGGAAAAGTTAGTCTTTTATAATCGCAACAATACTACTAATTAGGTTTCATTTCCACAAAGTGGGTTGTAGTCGCGCGACCGCAGCTGCGGTTAGTCTGCGGGATAGATTTGTCGCTTTCTCTATGCGGCATTCTGAAACCAGCTAATTTGCTAAATGGATGTGGAAAAAATAAGGTGTTTCTCATGATGCCGAAAAACAAAACACGCTGTCTGTGAACAAAAGGTCGCTTTTTCGAGCCGTGTGTTATGTTGCGTATTAATATTGTTACAGAACCTGCCTTGTGGATGTTCTGGTTAAATTGAGAGGCCCCAGCATTGAGTCCGGGCTGAGGCACGCGTTTATATGAAAAGTGAATGCTTTTATTTACAATGCCTGAGCAGGCTTGTCCTCCTCACACAGAGAAGGCCTAGAATGCTCTATGCACTCCACCACGCAGCTGCAGGTTGATGCAGGACCAACCCAAGTGTCGGAAGTTTTTATGCCGCTCGTGGGCATCAAACGTGGCTTAACGATTGCTATCTAACGACAACAACCAGTACCAGTACCTGGCTGTCCATCGAAGCACGGAAGCACTCTTGATTTTTTTGCCATTAGCTACCACCCATCCTCCTACCAACCGCGCCCGCTGTTGCTTTACCTTTTCCATCGCCTACAATCGAAACAAACCGAGCTATGAACGGTTCAAAACTTTTATGAGTGTGCTTTAGACTGCAAACGAATAATCCTGTAACGACTTTACTTACGAATGAATCCCAAAATCTCGTCAATTCTTTCAAGTTTTACATATACGACGGACACGGGCTGTCAAATGCATTTGTGTTTTTCGTCCAATTCAGAAACAAGAATGTCGGTTACCCGTACATTCTACTGAGACATCTGTGGAATTTCTGGGAAAATCGTTCAAAAGAATATTGAGGTACAGACGGCTTTATCTCATACGGTATCACAGAAAAGACACGAGAGTTTGAGTAGGTATTTCTTTACTATTATTATAAAAAGGAAAGACCTTTTTGTTTAAGGAGAATAGGCCCCGAAACTATTAGGCCGATTTGAAAAATTCTTTTACCATGAATCTTACACTTACCCTGATCACGATATTTTCCAAAACGTTAGGGAGTCCGTATGAAAACTTCAATAATGTAACTCGTGTGAAAACAAAACTAAACAAAATCCTTATATCGTTTACGTTGCAAAAATTATTAACAAAAGAGCAAAGTGATGTTCTACAGATTTATAGAAGACATCAATATCTATAAATAAGTTCGCGATACCATATGTCTGTTACAGTTGCGTCACAATAACTATGTTTTTCTGATGACTGGTTCTTTCGAAGCGAAGAGACGGCAATTTCTAGTGTGTAATAACTAAATCATATTTTTGTAAAATTGAAAATTAGATTTTAGTGTATACGTAGGTACGAAACGTAAATGCCTCAGGTGTATTTTTGCAAGCGAGACCTGCTTCATACTTTGTCATAATGTGAACACTAATGTTTATTTATGAACTTTTTCTCGTTGGTTTATATCTTGCTGACCGTACTTACCGGGGAACTGAGTACATTAAAATGAGTATAAACTATAGAGCACTCGCGGCTTCGCTTGCGTGGTTTTTTGTAGAAGGCTAGATTTTTTTAGAATTTCTCACTTATACAATTTACTCTAAACTTTAACAAACTATACACCTAACCTCTCTCGGAATTCTAACTATTGGATTCTTCAGAAATTACAGAGACATGCGTTGCGTCGTGTAAGTTAGATTTGTGGCACACGGGTCGCATGTAGCCCGCGTACCGCGAGATGCCGACTCCTGGTCTTATGCATCGTTATAGGACCAAACGAGTTTTCACAGAACGACAGAATATATAAGCTAGTAAATAGATTTATAAGGACTCTAAAAAGTGTCATGTAGCGTTCGTCACACAGAGAAATCTTAATAAAAAGCTACAGGTCGTAAACCGTCGCAGACCATAAAATCAGGTCGAATGGTTAAGATCTGTTAAGTGGGCCGCGCTACAAAAATCAATAATGTTTGCCCAATAAAAAAGGTCGTATAAAGTTTAGCCTCATCGTTTTATATCTTGTATAGTGACACATACATGCCTGTAAACGTATGAGGTCATCGTGACGACCCATATTCATCCCACTACTCCCACTACTGGGCCCGGGTCTTCCCTGTGTGAGAAGTTTAGGCCATATAAATGTAAAGGAATATGATTATTTTGTATCTCATTTTGTTCCACTACTAGGCACGGATCTCTTGTTATTGTGAGGAGTCTAGGCCTTAGTCTACCACGCTGGCCAAGTGCAGCTTGCTACACTTCACTTGGAGAACTGGAGAACTCAGGAGTGCAGGTTTCTTCAATGTTTATGTATGTTCCTGTCAAATGTTGGAAGAAGAAGAAAGAACTTGTTTTTACGTTTTACGGAGCTAAAATTTTGCATATCATTAAGTTTTGATGACATTGGCATTTTATGATAGATATAACGTCATACGAATGACGGTGATAGCCTTATGGTTAAAAATTCGGCCTCCTACCCGGGGGGTCCGGGTTCGAATCCCAGTTCACGCACTTCTGACTTTACAGAGTTATGTGCGTTTTAAGCATTTAAATGTTACTCGCTATGACGGTGAAGGAAAACATCGTGAGGAAACCTGCATGCTGGGGAGATTGCAAAACTCAAAGGTGTGTGAAGTCTGCCAATCCACACTTGGCCAGCGTGGTGGACTATGGCCCTTAACCTTTTCATTCAGAGAAGAGACCCGTGCTCAATGGTGGGCCGTGATGAGTTACGATGATGAAGTGTAAAATTTCAAAACACGGTTAAGTAAGAAACCATTTCTGATTGTAAAATGTTTCTGGTGTTTTGTAAAATTTAAAATCACATGCATACTGAAAAGTAAAACGGTAGTATAAAATTTAGCATTTTGAGCTGTAAAATAAAGTTAATTTTATTTTCTAAATTAAGAATGCTTGGTATTGTAATTTTTTTCCAAAAGCTGGAGCAGAATACAAATATATCTGTTTTATTAATTAATTACAAATTAACTTATTAATCGATCAAGACATATGTACATATGCTTATTAAAACTCGCTAACGCATTTTATTGCACACAAATTTAGAACCACTTAAGTCTGTTATAATGTGACTTACCTACATATATATACATACATATATATATGACCCATGACTTACCAGTATAACCTAAATGATCGTATAAGAAGTAAACTTAGAACTTAATGTCGCGTTTCAGTGTGAGGTATGTATGTAGTTACAATACAAAACCCCACATTGAATTCTACATGAACTCACATTAATATTTTTACTGATGTTATAACAGATAATAATAGGCTGTTTGTTACGTTTCACGCGTAGGCATCTAAATCTATAGATTTTTTTTTTTTTATCTTTGGACAACTCACACAATGCCATCTGACCCCAAACTAAGTGTTTGCTTGTGCTATGGTGATCAGACAACTGATAAACATAGTACATATGTATATACTTTTAAATATATACATAAATAGATATTTCTATTACACACCCAGACACACAGAACAAACATTCCTGTTCATCACAGAAAAGTTTGACC
>DWJZ01008422.1:0-11370 GCA_018249125.1 Asbolis capucinus
CCTATTCCATTACCCCAAGCCATCCCGGGTCCCTCTCCTAAACAAGTGCTTCAATCAGTTAAACAACCGTATGTTCAAATCAAAGTCTCTAACCACATGCTAAGTATACTATGGATTTATTTGTGACATAAATCAATTATTATGATTATAATTATATGGCAAATAATTACGGGATATATGACGACTATTTCAGGGCCTGTTCGGGAGTAAAGCGGCCTTACACATTCGCGGCGATCGCGGCGCTCGAGATACTTATCGTTCTATCTGCCGACAAGCATCGCGTCCATCGAAACGGCGGCGTTAACTGCGGAGCGCTCGTCTTTCAATTACGCGGGTTCGAGGTTGGTTGAAACATTTGTTGTCATAAATTTTTATCTACATTTTCTTTACATTGATATATTGCTGTTTGATATAACACAATTAATTAATAAAAAAAACTTTTTGCGTAAGGAGTACCTGCGTACGCACATTATACTTTACAAAAGATATTTCGAGCATCTTTTAGAAAACAAATTCAATAAAAGTCAATTTAACAAATTCAGTTTGTGATTAAGAAAGTTTCAAGACTTATAGTACAGTTTTGAGGAGATACCTAAAGTTTAAAATTAAGTCATTAGATAAAGATGAAGATTGTAATTGAATTAAAGAGAACGAATTGAAAATTGATACCTAGGGCACAAGAGTTATCAAATGTTTTTTAAATTCGCCAAAAAACAATCCGCGTCGGTATATGGTAGCAGTTCTGTATTATCCAACATTAATATTGATTTATAACTATGTACTACCTTTGGAAATCCGTCCGTCTTGGTATACCCAATTGGCAAGTCGTCATCAAATTCGCACTGCGCCAGCGTGATCAACTATAGCCTGTACCACTCACATTGTGAGTAGAGGCCCGAGCCCAATAGTGGGACAGTTGTGGGTTGTAATGTTGATGATAACCTTTGAAAATTCCTCCATTCAACTGAAGTCCCACTAAGTGTTTATCATTTTGAGATAAAAATGTACCTGGCCCTTTGTTCTATGTGTGTTTATGTGTGTTTTGTACTATGTGTCCGATCGATATTATTTTGATACCAATACCTTTTTCAGAAAAAAAATAAAAAAGTTGCTAAAGACTCAAAAAGTTGCTAAAGAATCAGGGCTCTACAATTTCAAAATGTATAAAGGACAAACAAACATTTATGTATGGATATATGCGATGCGATACATACAGGCGATGAATGAATCAATGAACATATAACATTCCTTGATCTTCATCATTCATCTCAACCCATCATGGCCCACTACGGCCACGACCCACGGCACGGGTCTCTTCTCTGAATGAGAAGGTAAAGGCCATCATAGTCCACTAAACTGGCCAAGTGCGGATTGGCAGACCTTTGAGTTCAGCAAACGGCATGCAGGTTTCCTCACGATGTATTCCTTCACCGTTATAGCGAGTGACATTTAAATGCTTAAAACGCACATAACTCCGAAAAGTCAGAAATGCGCGCTCTCGGATTAGAATCCGGACCCCTGAGCAGAAGGCCGAATTCGTAACCACTAGGCTATCACCACTTATATTATTACGGCTAGTACTCGGACATAATATGATATAGTCTGTTTAGATATGTTTGTCAGTAGCAAAGAATATTGGAAAATTTTAAAAATCTTGGCTTGAAAAACGTTATTTTCTTATTTTTATTCACTTTATTTTTAATAAAAAATACACTACGGATTCGCCTAAATTTAACACAGCACAGGAATGCACACAGATTAGGTCAAATTAAGAATTTTAATTACCTAATAATCCCGAAAATTCAATACCTTTAAAAGAAGACTAGATGTAATCATTTTACGAAAAAAATATAGTGCTAAAAAACATTAGGTTTAAAACCCAGGATATTCACAAAACTTTTCAAAATAAAACGTAACTGTGATTTGACAGTCTGTAAATATATGATGAAAAAAAAAATTAAGTCGATTTGCTTAAACAATATAAGTGCCAATTAATAACTAATGTACCTTATTAAGCGCGTTCACGAAGATTTTCCTTGAAATAAAACTGATCCTAATCTATTCCTCCATATATTTAATCCCACATATCGTTGCAGTAAAGGTTATTAAAAAAAACTCCATAGGTCCGCAGATTATTTAAAAAAAAAAACTCGTCATCGTCAATTAAAGTGCGGGAATATCTCGAATCTTAGTTAATGAGAAAAAAAAAACAAATTAAAAAAAAGAACAGATTAAATGAGATCATTCTCAATAGTTAAAGAACATACAGGTGCATTTTTTTATTTTTCGTAATCCTTACTTTTTTATAAAATAACCCTTTTAATTCCTAATGTTTCGTAGCTACCGGTATTAATACGTTCCAAACTTAAATTCGCCGTGAACACATTTAAAAATAAAAATCTTATTCGAGTGCAATAGAATAAAAACCTAGCGTTATACCTGGTTAAGTGCATTTATATAAAGAAAATTAATTCGTGGAAAAACACATGTAAACACACATTCAAAAGGGTTTGCTAATTGGTATATGTATTGAGCAAGGACAATTGTGGAAACCGTTCATTGACTGTGTAATTCGAATTAAGGGTCTGTTTACAGGTTTTTACTTGTCAAGTTCCTTTTTTACAGCTGCCCAGTACGCAGACGTTTTTCACACATGACCACACATGCGCGCGGGTCGTTTGTTTATACCGATGCCTAATAGGTTTACATTTCACGCACGCTTGAAAAGTTGTCAAACGCGAGTATCTTATTAACAAAAAATACTCATTCGTAACAATTCTGAATTTAAAATCCTTTGAGCGACCACGCACTCCCTTGGATAATCGTAAAGCTGATTTTTTCATTAATTGTTGCGGAATGGAATCGTTTTTGTAATTATAATCGTCCAATAGTGCCTTTTATGGATGATAGATTTTAATTTTGTTCATTATGTTAAAACAAGGTAACTAATTAAAAAGAATAATTTAATTGCTGCCAGTCGTTGAATCTTGATTCGATGTTTTACTCCTCGATGTTTTCTTTCATACTTCATTCGCAGCTTGTTAAAAATTTCCATTCCATTTTGTTAGAAACTTGCAACACTGACAACCCTTCCAGTAACGCTCGTTTTTCTAGTCCGCCGCTTGATACTTGCTCGAATGACTTTTAATTAGAAGACTTGTTATAATTTTCTGATCGAAGGAATCTTACAATTCTTTTTTAACTTTCTCAAGTTTATTTCAAGTTGTTTTCAATTGCAATCTTATTTAATTTCATTTGATCAAAGCAAAACTTTAAATTGAAATTCTCTTGGTGTAATGTATCATATAAATAATAAAAATATCAGTAACAAGACTGTCAACTATCAAAGTCAATCATAGATGAAAAAAGAAGTATTTAAGTTTAAAAAAAAAACGCGTTCGTTTTTCGAACGTGCCGCGCTTTCTCGGTCCATCGGGCATCGCGTCAGATGCCAGTCACCGCGTGGAGCAGACCACCGCGCGGCCGTGTATCGAGTTACCATCTATCGTCTTACGGCCTCGCCTTCCTGCCCTACGTCTAAGTTACGCGCTACGTCCGTTTGGCGCGCTGTCACATGCCAGTGTGACAGTTGGTATACCGGAGGACATTTTCGGTCTGTACCGAGTCTGGGTGGGCTATCGGTTAACACCTATCGAATATGTTAAGTTGTTATGGTTTTCGTGCGTATTTTATGTGCCCTGACTGTAATCTCTACCAGTCACACTGAAAGTAACAAGCAATAATATGTACCTATATAATGAGAGGATTTTAAAGAAGGCTTCTCTATAGTTAAGGTTCAATCAGAGACCAAGATCAACAAGAGATGGCACTCATCAACCAGTAACAGACTTATCTATGTATCTATATCTCCTTCTTCTCTCCTCATATCACTTGCATTCATCTCAGTTTTTTAGTTTATAGTTTCAACTTTTCCATATACTTTGGTCGTACAAGAATAACACTTAAACAAATTTGTGTATCTTTTTTACTACCAAAACCAACGCTCTATATTTCTGGTGTGTACTGACTGCCTACGTAGAACACCTCTTCGGTATGTCTAACTGAACCTACAATTATAATAATAAATTACATAGTCATTAAATATAGTAATGATAAATCGATGCTTAAAAATAAATCGATACTGAAAAATAAATCGATGCTCAAAAATAAATCGATACTCAAAAATAAATCGATACTCAAAAATAAATCGATGCTCAAAAATAAATCGATATTCAAAAATAAATCAATGCTCAAAAATAAATCGATGCTGAAAATATCAAAATCGATTGATCCAGTAGCTTATACTTATATTCTTGATCTAAAACATATCACAAATAAAATTATTAAAATCGATCTTACAAATAAATGAAATGCACACCTTTCAGATTCTTTATCGTCATCAAACCAGTCACTGCTTATCATCAAAATCTCCGAAATCAGATTCATCATCTATCTGATGTTTCGTGAAAAATAAACACCTTTTGTTCATCATTCAGAATAATTATTTAATTAATAACAATTGCTATTTTCTCATTTACTTAATTAGTAGATATAAGCCAAAAAATATTCAACAGAATTAAAATTACTGGCGTTTAATTACCTTTTTTCATTCGTAATAATATAAAAAAAAATGGGAATAATTATTTGGTATGGCATTACAATTAACTAAATTAATAATAAAACTGTAACAGAGTCAATTCTGTACATTAATTGTGAAGATTTTGATGCAGAGGCTTTATTATCGATATGGAGACTAAAACATTTTTTTTCGGATTTATTGTTTGTCTGTCTGTTTGAGCTTCATGTAAAAACCACTAGACAGATTTAGATAAAACTTGGCATAGTCGTAGTTTAAAACCAGAGAATGGTTATAGGATATGTTTTATCCCAGGAAATGGCTTAGTTCCCACAGGATAACAACTTAAAGATTAGTATGGCAACTCCAAAAACAATGGACCAATTTAGATGTAATTTAGCATGTTTGTAGCTTATGTAACGACAACGGTTAGAGTATACTTTTTATCCCAGAAACAGCTTTGTTACCGTGGCATAATAGGTTAAAGTTAGTATGGAAACTTTGAATCCACTCTACAACACTTCTTCCAAAGCAAAGGGCAATTTGGTATAATAGCAAAACACCAAATTTTTAAACTAACCGGCTAACCCGAGCATCGGATGTTCCTTGATGTATTCCCATCCAACTTGGCTAAACACTGCTATCGAACAGAAAATGTATGATGGTAGCATATCTATGTGTATACAGATTTACAAGCGTTCTGAAGCACGGGACCGGGGCCGGGACCGTTCATGAAAACTTTGTTACTAGCTTTCACCCAGCCACTTGCCGTCCACGCCCAACGTTTAACTCAGCAGATCAAGTCAACTTTTTCTATTTCTTAATCAGACAAACGACCAAACTGATGATAAGTATTCACCACCGCTCACAGGGGCATCACCAATGCCCTAACCCGGCTGTGAGTGTTTTTAACCTTCTAAATTCCGTGGGAAATGTGTATCAAGGTAACTGCATTAGCTAGAGGAAGTAGACAGCTGACAATTATCTCAATAAACCAAGCCAATCATGCGACAAACCACAATTCATTTTCAATAGTACTGTTACAGTTGAATTGGTCACCGCAAACATTAGAATCTAGACTTGAAATATGGCGTAGGTTTAACTGTGTTCAACCTCGAATTCAATAAATGTAAACCGCAGTATTTTGATTGAGATGGAGTTACTAATTTGTTTGCAATAGATACGGTTACTTCAACAGTCTCAGTAAGCAGTTGAGTACCTTGGAATACTCTAAATTAAGAACGCTCTAATCTTCCTAAGTAATGAGGAGATTTCTCTCCCTTCTCAGCTGTTATTGGGTTGACACAATGTTAGTTACTTACAGAAATGTGTAAAGAACCTAAAGTTTCAGAAAATTACCATAAAAAAATCTATTGTTTTTTTATTACAAGATTTTATTTAACTTGCAGTGTATATTTGTTTGTTACGGGTCAAATCTTGCAAGCTTAATTAGACCCACTTCCCCTTACATTATGGGCCTGAAATTTTACATCTATCTTCCTGATGACAATGTATTTTTATGATAAACATGACCTGATACTACGTTCAGAATTGGCTCCAGACAAGGGAACTCCTCAACGGTTAACAATATAGTTAAGAAATTTTGTGTGTTTCTTTGTATTATGGATCTATAATTAAAGCTTGTGTTTTTAAATATTTTTAATAAACATTGTTTCACATACATACATATTTAGGCCTATAGTGCGATTGGATAGATTAAAAACCTCCTTTACATTACCGTAATCAAAGCAACTTAGGAGGACATGAGGAACTAGTTTATCGATATATTAACTTTTATCTACCGAACCCCTCAACGGAGGCAATATCAAGCCTCACAGAACAAAACGACTTTGATATTCTCCTCCAGATCTATTTAAAATTCTGAGTTGGAAATACTACGTGATTTTATTTTCAACACGCTTATTAGGAGCTCGTGACTCAAAAGGAAAAATACTAAAACCTTATTATTTTAGTTATATTCCGTATAACTGTCGCGAATTTTTTTTTACAAAGCGATGAGATATTATTATGTTAGAATGTGGGTTCAACCCCATCATGTCTCATCATTGAACACGGGTCTCTCCTTGTGACTGAGGAGGTCTAGAGCATAATGCACCACGCTGCTCCAATGCGGATTGTGGAAGGAAGGAAGCAAGATAACCAGAGTGTCGGAAGATTTTTTGCCGAAAATGTCGCATTGTGTAATTAATATTATTTATTACAACCAGCTAGTAAGTAGTGCAATAGGTGTAATTAGGTTTAACGTAGAATATTTTTCAAACCTATCTTAGTTGGTCTGTAACTCAACGACGATGTAAAAGGTAATATTCACGCTGACAGTATTTTGTGTTAAATTTCTACAGGAGGCGATATCTAGTATATTCTTGATCGAAGCCGCCGAGTTATAACCGCTTCACGTTAACACTATTTACCCGGTACTAATTTAACATTATGTACATTATTAATACCAACCTAATTATTATCGTATCTCTGTACGTGTATGAGAAGAGAACGAAACAATCATAAATTTGACTGACTTGTCTGTCGAGTGGTTAGTAAACATGTTGTAATATTGCACGTACATAATTTATTAATATCTTTTATTTAAATACGAGTAGATTACAGACTTTTTCTGTGATATACAGTATTGTTTGATCTGTGGGTCTGGGTGAAAAAGATATTTATTTATTTATCTATTTTAATTTTGACGTTTCTCCTGTCACCATCAAA
Organism: Asbolis capucinus; assembly: GCA_018249125.1. Taxonomy (NCBI): domain Eukaryota; kingdom Metazoa; phylum Arthropoda; class Insecta; order Lepidoptera; family Hesperiidae; genus Asbolis; species Asbolis capucinus. The sequence continues at coordinate 7,307 of DWJZ01008422.1, forward strand.
TATCAAACCAACCCCTCTTTAACGCCTGTCAACCTCCCTCCCCCCGAATACAATTAATATGACGACGTTGCCGTACTTTATATGACCGTAACCCAGTTCTGTAACATCTCGTAACGCTATCTTGTAGTGGTTACGGGAAACAAAGTAGTTTTGAGTGAAGTGGATAAATGGTGGTTGCTCGTCTGCCTACTGACACTTTCAAAAGACAGCCAATGTGCCTGTGGCAGTAAGACGGACGGATGGACGGTCGTAATTAAATGGTGTGGAGTTCTTGATTTTTCCATATTTTTAGAGATTTATAATCCGTCTGCATCATAGCAGGCCGTGATGATTTTTATAAAAGGATTCTGTTTACGAAAAATCTAGGGATCTAGCTAGGCCTCAGTCATATTATTTTGTATCCTAGGCCTATTGACCTAATGGTCAGAGTTAATTATATTTTCAGTGATTTTAATTCCTTCGTAAAGATGGAACGATCTTAATATTCGCAATAGTACATTTGGAATAGTCTTGTAGTTAATACCATAAGATATCTCTCTCTGTACCCTCTTGTCTACAAATGTACAGTATTGTGTCTATAATTATCTTAATTAATTATAATGCCTAAATTATAGTTAAATTTAACTTAACGCTATGGTGAGAGCGGCCAATGTTATGTCTGGAATGTTCGTAAAAGTGTCGGCGTTCTCAGGCTTGATTGCGATAACCGAATATTTTAGCAATACAAGCCGGGAACGCAGCGATGCCTGTCATTATTATTATATAAAGCTGATATTATAAGTGCTAGTAGCAAACCTAGGCGCTTCCATGCTTTCCGGGTCATGTAAAGTCCGCTTTCTCATCCTACAAAAGTTGTAAATAATTTTTGTGTCCAAATAATACTTCAAATGTCGAATTTTATCTTTACGAAATTCGCCTAACAAGTTTTCAATGTCACAATATGTGACATTGAAAACTTTTTAGGGACCTGTATATTAATGTGGTAAATATGTAATGTGACGATTTTATAAGTAAACTGCGACATCGTTCAATCGTTGATTTAGAAGTTATGTACGGATAAGAAAAACGGATTTTAAGTCTGTATTTTCCGGTTGTTATTGTCAAATTACTTGCCGTTTCGTCGGCATTGTGCGATTATTGATTCCGTCCAAAAACCCCTTAAATTTCAAATTTCATTTTAAATTTGTTACAAAATAACAAACTAAGAACTTGTCTTCAGCTAAGATTTAGAATTTATTAATAAAACGATCTTTACTACAAAATTAATTGGAAATAGATTTATAAGAAAATAAATCCAATCTAAACTTGCCTTCTCTACAATTTAAGAATAAAAGCCATACAAAAAGTTTTTGTGGAAAAAGATCCTCGATTAGATTGAGACGCTTAATTACGTTGGACCAGGGGTCGGCAACCCACGCCCGAGGCCCTCGTACGACTCGTATGCCATTGTTTTGCGGCCCGCACAGTCCCCATTCAAACAATGCAATTTGCGATTTCTTGTGATTCTCCCGACGATAACACAAGAAATGTGGCCCGTACCATTCCTTATAACATTTGTGGCCCTCATATCAGAAAAGGTTGCCGACTCGTACGTAAGACAACGAACTCAATTACCGCTAACTCAAATAAGTAGTATTTTTTTCATTACAATAGTTAATTGTAGGTAAACTTCATTACTTGTAGTTTATTTATTTAGTTAAACTTTTTGCAACTCACACACAAATACAAACATACATATCGATAGTGCGATGGTTTCTTTCGATAGTCGGCGGGCGCGGTCGGTAGGAAGATAGGTGACGGTCACAAAAATTTCACGAACGCTTCTGTGCTTCAGAGGGCACGTAACGACGTGGGAAATAACCGTAATAGAAACATCGTGACACTGGATTTTTATATACAAAAACAAGACTTTGTCTATAACATTACTACTTTTCACGAGATCAATTCTGTACACGTTCATTATAACTAATGTCAACGTAACTCTTAGGTAGATACTAGAAAGCAGTGTTAATATTGAAGCCAAAGATACGAATCCTTTGGGCTCAAAAATATAGTAAACGATCCTTACGTTCCTAATAATATTTGTTGTATATGATTATCTTCTCATAAAATATTTCAAAACAACAATAACAAGGTTTATCAAAATATTTAAGCAAGCTTTAATTATAGTTTATACAAAGAAATACACAACTGTATTGTGAACCCTTGTCTGGAGCCAATCCGGAACGTAGTATCAGGTCATGCTTATCATAAAAATGCATTGTCATCAGGACGGAACTACGCAAAATTGCAGATCCGTAGTGAAGAGGAAGTAGGTCTATTAAACTTGCAAGATTTGGCCCGAACACTTAACAAACAAATATATAAATATACTATCATTTGAATATACAAACATACACAGCATGTTTATAAAATGTTGTAAAAAGTATCCGTGACTATATTGAATATTTTAGGAATATTTCTTATACGCGGCTTATGCGGCGCGTGAATTGGATAAAATCGTAATATAAACAAAAAGCGTTATAAATCCCATCCGGCCCCTGTTGTCCCCTGTGTCTCTTCCTATTAGCTTTGTATATAAATGTGTGGTCGTGTCAAGATTGATTTTAGGTTGTGTGGAATAAAATATCTAATACAATAAACTTTGTTCCCGTGAAATATAGGATATGTCTGAAAAATTAATATTGTTTGTGTAGAAAGTTATACCACAAAAATTATTTATTGATTTTGTTACTAATTAATTGTAAAATTGTAGAGGTCAGATAAATTATTTGTCATCCCGTCCTCATGCCCCCCCCCCCTCTTCAACCCCCCATCCTTAAATCATCCTCTCCACACCCGTCAACTCAATATCAACAGCACCTAAACAGCATGAATGCAAAGGTTATAACTTCGATAATTAGCAACTTTCGTTCCCTATGTCAACACTTTCAAACGTTTTTTTCGTCAAAAAATGTAACCGGGGCCCATTGCCTCGCAGGCAGGCTTAATGGCTACTCTCTACAAAGCCGTGTTCTTTAGTGAGCTCATAGAGTATTATAAACTGTCTTTGCTTCGCTTCGGAAGAACCAGTTATCAGAAAAAAGTAGTTATTGTGACAGAACTGTTAAAAGTATAACGGTAAAAGAATTTTTCAAATTGGCTTATTAATTTCGGAGCCTATTCGCCTTAAACAAACGAATAAACAATCAAATATTTCCTCATTATAATATTCGTATATTTAGATTGCCAAAAAAAATACGAATAATTTGATATTAAAACTGTATCTACGTAACAGCAATTTCAAGGTTATATTATGCCTCCCGTCTGTTCCTCTCATAACCCGCAAATTGTCGTCAACCTCCGGTCGTCTGTCAAAAGTTCACAACAACGTTTGAATTAAAAATACATTATTCGCATAATAACCTAACTGTGAATAGTTATCAATTTTGCTTTTGATAAATATTTCAAAGAATATTATATTTATGACATTGTTATAAAATATGTGCATTAATAAAGAAATAACTCAGGACAACTCACACGCGGCCATCTGACCCCAAACTAAACGTTAGCTTGTACTACGATGATCAAACAACTGATAAATATGCATATATATTTATGAATACATACTTATATTGAAATTTATTTATTTATTTTGTCTGGGTGTACATATCTATATAACTATGTATGTATTTAAAAATATATATGTATGTTTATCAGTTGTCTGACTATAGTACAAGCTAACGCTTAGTTTGTTGTCAGATGGCCGAGTGTGAGTTGTCCAAAAATATTTATTTTATTAATAACGCTTGGGCTACATTTTATGATCTTACGTGAGCGAAGCCGCGGGCGGGAACTAGTTGAGTATGAATACAAGGTAATGTTAGTGTTTTAATCTAATAATAATAATAAGAAATTTGGCAAACATTCGTTTTATGAGAAGCTTGTTCAACATTCCGCTCCGATTTTATCGCTGAGATGTCTCTTAGCTCTATTCTAAGAATACTAATAATTTTCAGCCACATTTTTTGTAGAAAGAATGTTTAATATTAGAAAATATTATCAATATAAATAATCGAATAGTT
>DWJZ01008423.1:0-11369 GCA_018249125.1 Asbolis capucinus
AAAAGTATATATGTATGTTTATCAGTTATCTGTCCACCATAGTACAAGCTAATGCTAAGTTTGGGGTCAGATGGCCGTGTGTGAATTGTCCAAAGATTATTATTATTAAAAGTCATCTCATTGTAATTTATTAAAACACTGAGATGGTTTCCCAAAAACAATACTGTATAAATGTTAGTTTAACATAAAATATTTAAAAGAATTAACTAAATTTAGAAAAGAAAATGAATGTTTAACATCCTTAATTTAGCTTAAACATTTACATAAAATAATTATGTCCTTAAATTGTATTTGTACAAGAAAATTATATTTATATTATGTTTACTTTTATATTTTTTTGGCACTATTAGTGTGTATATTTAAAATTTTGTGTAACATCAATATGTATATTAATCAGTAAATTACTGTTTGTATTCAGAATAAAATAAAATAAAAAAAATAATAATATATTTACTTTTTATACATTATATTTTTGGGCAATATTAGTGTGTATATTTCAAATTTTGTGTAACACCAATATATATATATAAATTAGTGAATGACTGTTTGTGTTTAGAATAAAATAAAATAGAAAAAATAATATATCATCTGTAATTTATAGTGAAATATTGGCTTAATGTTTTCAAGATATGTATTTCTGGTTTTTGGTTGTAATTTTAATTGGTTTTAAGTTAATAAAATTTATAAACTTTGATAAAATTCTAGAGTCACCTCCGAACTCTCAGTCTGTCGGGCCTGGACCCTGTCAAGCTAGGGCCCCGAGGCAGTTTGCCAGTCCAGTGTTATCCTATAGTTACATATATCACTATTCCAAACTCTTCTTTCTCGACCGAAATATTTGTTTATGGTCATTGGTTGTAACGAGATTGACTAGAAGTATGTGATAGTATCTATATTTTTTACAAAATTTTGTTGAAATTGTTCGGTCTTTCGGACCGGGGTCCTGTCAGAGTTAATCCCGGTCACATATTACCAGTCTGCCAGCTACGCCACTGTTTAAGGAAATTGAAAGTAACACACCTCGATCTCGTAACGAAAAACCGTCTCGAAATAAACATTAGGTAAACAAGTTTATAGTAATTTATGAATAACTCGAAGTGTACTCGCCAGTTGAATGAAAACATTGTTATAAACTAACCGACATAGTACGGCCGGTCGTAAAACATCAGTTTTATGTGCCAATTGCACATATACTGAGATATATGTGAGTCGAAATGTTTTGTTTTGTTGGAAAAATGGTATGTTTTCACAATTACTCGGCGAGTTGATGTAAACGGATTTGAAAATTGATTTATGTGGTTTCAGGTTTGTTTCTAATTATATTTCGGCTTTTGATGATGTTAAATTAAAATGCAAAATTGTGTTCAAGCGCTATATAGTGCGGCGGTTTGTGTTGTTTGAAGTTATTGGTCGTATAAGGCGACATCAAGAAATTTAGCCTTGCTTCGGTGAAGGAAAACTTGATGAGGAAACACTTATTCCTGCTACTTCTCCATCTGAGAGTAATAATATCAGTACTAGCTTTTTCCTGCGGCTTCATCCGCGTAATTATAATAATAATAAAATTAGTTTATTGCCCAATTTTACAAACAAACATAATTCCTCTAAATATATATATATATATTATAGTGGAGCAATAGGCAGCGACTCAGCTGTTGCTGACACGAAACCGTGGAGCCGTACAGCGCTGTTTTTCAGTCGTTCTCTCCTCCCTGAGATGGTCTGCAGGAGTTATAGCCTTTGAGGACTCCCCTAATCATAAAATGTGCTACAACCATAAAAAAATTAAACAATATATAAAAAAATTAATAAAATATTAATAATATGAAGCGTCTCTTTGTGCCTACGGTGTTCACTCTCGTCTTTCTATATATATGTGTGTGTGTGTGAGTGAGTGAGTGTGTGTGAGTGAGTGCCTGTATGTATATGGGTGAGTGTGTGTGTGTGTATGTGCGAGCAACTGTGTGTGTGATTGTAAATTACCTTATTTGTAGGGCCTTTTATATTATATTCTTTAAGGTTTAGATATTTCCAGTAAGCATGATTCAAGTTTTCTGCGGCCTGCTGCCTCTTTAGGAAGGCAGATTACTGAACCTTTAATACACCCTTCTCTTCAGCCTCTCCCCGTTCAACCGTTCAATCTCCACCTGTTGCATCGTTCACCTTTTCATCCCTCACAGTCAAGTAACCACTGTAGTGCAGGAATGCAAATTACTTTTCGACAATAAAAAACTTTCCTACCATATTTCAACTCTTAAAAAGGTTTAACACCTTTTTTCAAAAGTAGCCTATGTTTTTCCTGAAGTTTTATTCCAACTCTGTACCAAGTTTTATCAAAATTAGTTCAGTAAATTATGCGTGGAAAGAAAAGAGACAGGTGTTTTATCAAAAGCTTTAAGTCTACTCTCATTTATAAATCTTTTTTCCATTTGATTCAATAAGCATAAAACTTCAATCTCCATTTATTTAGTTGCTTCAACAGCATCTCTTTTCTTTCTTCCCCGTGTCTAGCAAGATGTGACTTGCTTGCCCAAAGTTGCTGATCCCAAGACTTGCTAAAATCCATGAGCAACTGTGATCACTTACCACCACGTAAATCATCTGCTAATTATCAGCAATCGTTAAGCCACGTCGGAGGCCTTCAGGCGGCTTAAAAACTTGGGTTGGGTTGCCCACTAGCTTCTCCACCAATTCGCAGTGAAACGTATACTCTAGGCCTCTTCAGTACCAGAAAAGACTCGTGTTTAGTAGTAGACCAACAGTAGCTTCTCCAAGTTAGTATTTTTCACCCATCATCACATTATTACAAAAGCATATAACAAACCTATATGCAAACACAAAAATAGTACATGTGTAACGACTGCAACACATCGATTGCACTCACAAATAACAAACAGTCTTAAGACCTTTTAATTTCAAACATAAATAAAACTAATAGCGACTGCCCGCCAATTGCCAAACGGTAAATTTCAAACAATCAAACATCCTGCCGTCCTACAGCCATTAGACATTAAAACATCGGCCGAAACAGAACTTTTATCTGTTTGAAATAACAATCACAAGCGGCGCGCTATCCGTCAATCAAACTGAAATGTTTCATCTGATTATTGCGATTGATTGGTATTTGTGATTCTTGATTGATCTTTGTTCGGTTTGAGAATGGTTTTTTTTGTGTTGAATTTAATTTGGGTACGTTTTATTCGATATCTCGATGGTATCATAATTATTATGTATTCATAAGAGTTACTCCAATACCAAGTTTCCTAAGCATAGCATAATTAGAAAGGGTGAAAAAAAGCGTTTGGGTTAACCACTAACCATGATCGCATTGGATTATGAAGTAATGGAATGTTCTAAATCTGCTGTTTTCAGATGAGCTCGTTCACTTTAATATTGCTGTTAGTACAAGCATCTGTTAAAATAAATAAGTGAGCCGGCAAATTAATAATAATAAATAATAATAGAAAATATCTCACACACAGCTATCTGACTTCAAACTAAGCGTAAGCTTGTACTATGGTGATCAGACAACGCGTAAACATACATATATATTTTTATATAAATACATACTTAAATAGATATATTTACACCCAGACACGCAGAACAAACATTCCTGCTTATCACAGAAAAGTTTGACCTGGGTGGGAATCGAACCCATGACCTTCGATGTGGCAATTAAGTTCACTAACCACTAGACCAACCAGCCTATCAAAACGTGGGCTGTTAAAGTCAACGTTATTTGCAAGCATTATATTTTTCTACCACGTAAAAGGCATCAAGTTAAAAAACCAAAATATTAAAATGAAAAATAACTCCATAACTGCTAGCCAGATGTCGCTTAAAATAAAATGGGACCATATCGTAAGCACCAGCACCAGGTCCAATCAGCAAGAAGTTCTGAGGTATAGATATATACAAAAAATACACACGAATTGAGTATCTCTTCCTTTTTGAAGTCGGTAAAATGCGCTGGTCGCTTCCCGCTCACACTAGAATATCGCTTTAAACACCACTACATGAAGTAGTTCACAAAAATTTCCCATAAATTGTGAACCGTAAAATTCCTTCACACTCTCGAGGCAATTCTGGGAGTTAAAAATACACCGTCACAAGCTACTATATACAAATAGCTTACTGCTCATTACTTTGTAAGTTACGTCGGTTAATAAGCTGAACTACTAATTGGAGTCATAAACTTTGTATGTAAAACAAACAACTTTTCTGTCTGTGGTGAGGCAAAGAGTGCGCGCCGTACAGAAATCTGTGTCAGCTGTTTTATACCTATTTTATGTGTATGCACAAGAATATAGGGCTTTAGATATTGGACTTATTTGTTATGAATGGCAGCAAAATGGAATTTTTTTACGATAAATAACTTAGTGCTTGTCTACGAATCCACCTGATGGTAAGTGGCGATGAAGTTTTCAATGGTAAAGCGCAACTTATTTGATGGTAAGTATCGTTACCCATTGACAACAGACATTAGTAACACTATGTTACTGACGCGTTGCCAGCCGACAAAAAAGCTATCGATAAGAATTTCCCCAAATTGATTGAAAAAAATGTGTTTATAATGTAGCTTGCGTTTAACTTCATCAAAATAAGGTTTGGATTTATTTAGAATTTGTGGTAAATACTAAAATTTCTGTAAAAATTAATAATTCGTGTGGAACAACAGCGGTACAGATCCCTGAGTGCGATCTTTTTCGCCAATCTTCTTCTTAATACTGTACCTGTACCTTGTCTACACCTTTTCCAACTGTGTTCGGAGTTCAATTATTTTATCCATAGATGGCGTTGTTTCAAAGGCTGAATCACGGTAACGAGTGTTTCGTGAAGGATACATATATATTTTTGGAAATAAAAGATTGTAGTTCACTCACACCCTGTTAATTATTTTGATCCGCAAGTTTGCGACAGGAACCTTAGACATATTTTTGGTGGACCTTCAAGCAGTATAAATCTATCCGTGAGGAAATAAACAATTTCTTTCTTTATTTTTTCATTTTCAATTTCAAGGCTGACTGTCATTTCAGCTATCGGACGGACAGTCTTTGTGATAAAAATACAATAGGATTCTTTGGCTGTAGACAACTAAACTAATGCCTACATAATCCCTCTACTTCAATCTACTCTTTGCCAACATTGAATGTTAGGTGTTGACGAAATATGCTGTTTTTAACGATAACGACTCGTCGACGGGTTTGTTCTGATATATGGACGTTCGATGCAGCGCTGATCTTCACGGGATGTTACGACCTCGACTACTGCTGTTTCTATCATTAGATACACAAAGTTTATGGAAAATTTAAAGGTGAAGAATTGTATCATCAATAGTAGAATCACTTAAATTGTGTAGTTTTAGAATACAGTAAATTTTATGCAAGTACTAGGTACATAGTCTGTAGTGAGCTTGTTAATGTACATATGTATATTATAGAAGATTTTCCTGTGGTGTGCTTTATTAAGCTTTATTAAAATATGTAAAAACACAGCTTTAATTATAGATCCCTAATACAAAGAAATACACCAAATTTTATAACTGTATTGTTAACCGTTGAGGAGTTCCCTTGTCTGGAGCCAATGCTGAACGTAGTATCAGGTCATGTTTGTCATAAAAATGCTCATCAGGACGGAAGATTTATGCAAAATTCCAGCTCCGTAGTGTAAGAGGAAGTGGGTCTAATTAAGCTAGCAAGAATTGACCCGTAACAAACAAATATAGGTACTAATATATAAACATACACTGCAAGTAAAATAAATGCTTGTAAAAAGTGGTCTACGCTATTTCAGACCGTAATTAAACTCTGTGTCAAATTTGATTCAGATCAGTTCAGCTGCTTTTTTATAAAAGAACAACAAAAGTCCATCCATCCATCCTCACAAACTTTGGTATTTATAATATTAGGATTATTCAAACCTTATAGCAATCTTCTAAATGTTGTAATAGGTAAAATTCTATATATTTTGGTTGTTTAATATGTGGTCAATATGTCTTTGTTAATATATGTACATTTTAAAGGTAAAGGAGTTCCCTCGCCAGTCGAGGTGTGATGCTTGGCGAATGCCCAAACTTCACTCTTCATGGTCGGAACTCACTTGCAGATGAAGTAGAAAACTCCGATAACATGTGTGTATTTGCGATGTTGTAGTAACCTCATAGAACTGGTTTGTATTCCAAAACATCAAATCTTAGAGTGGAATCAGCGGTCTTAAAAAAAGTAGTATAAATCCACCCAGTCGTTCTGCTATATATTTTAATGTGACTTCATCAGTTACGTCAGATCTTCTACTTTAGTGAATACTTAGCTTAGTGAAAAGCTGTGTCTGTTGCAGATTTCGTATATGTTTCAAACTTGACTGACTTCTGAGTAATCTTATAGTAGGTACTTACGTAATTCGAAAGCAAAATGGCTATTAAAAAAATAATATAAAAATAATTATTCCAAATTTTCTGTTTCTTAAACTTAAACCTGTTTTACCCATGACGTTTATTTACAAAAATCCCTGCGACTTTAAAGTATACGAAATCTTATCTTTACAAAGCTGTACCAGGTGACGCACAAAGGAAGTAGGAAGGGTATAAACACGAGGCTTTACGAGCGAGGAGATAAGAAAGCATCCTTTATAGAGCGGGGATCTGATAGGGGTTAGGTTAGGGGGCATTTTCCTGGATCAAGGGTTCTAAAACGTTATGTTTAATATGACTTAGCTGTAGCTACTATTACTGCCTTTACCCTGATGTAAGGTACACGTGCTGGCGCTGGTATGGTAGTATGTTAACAGTCAAAGTAAAAAAATGTGTCAAAAATCATTTATTTCATATAGGTATTTTCAATACACTTATGAACGTCAATTCTTTTTTTTTTTTTTTTTTTTTTTAAATTTTTTGTTTTTAACATTTTTTTAAATAGAGTGTAAAATACTTGTCTTGTAGTTCAAAGAATGGATAACCGATGGAGGTAAGGGTCCTTGAATAGAGGCCTTAGAAAGATAGGCCCTAAAAAGGATCCACCCACAATCTGAAGAATATAGAACTTATTTGCTGGATTCAAAAGACGTGAGACCAGATAGAGTTCTGCAAATTGGGGCGATATGTCCTAAAAATTACGTTTGAAGGCCGACTGCACACTCAAATCATCTTATCCTTGTCAGCCAGCATCAGCATCAAGGAGTTACATATCCATAGATGTAAGCAAACACTTGCCTAATAGGCCAGATTTAAAAATACAGGTTTTGCAAACCCTAATAAGTTTAAAGTTAATTGAAAATAAAACTTTATATCCCAAACGGCCTTTATCATTAAAATAAATTGAATAAATAAAACGGCAGGCCAATTTATAAATACTAATAAAAGAACGAGAGGTTGATTGTTAATTGAGATAAAAAAATTGAAGATAAGCGAAAGTTTCACACTCAGCTAAATAAACATGTTAATTTATAAACGGTGGTGTAAAGAATGAGCCACATTGGCGATGCGATTAATGCTACAAGACGACTATGGTCATCTTGAACGGTTTTTATGTACAGATTGTTTTCGGTGAATTTTTATCTCGTGTGATTTAAAATAAAATTTCTTCAATAAAATTGGTACAACTGATAACTTGTGAGCTACTTGTTTACTTTTGTATTGGTTTTTTGTTTTTTTTGCGTTCTGTGATAAATTCTGAACTCTTTGAAATCTTACTTATTATAGCTTTGCCTAAAAATCTTTCTCTGCAGTCTAGTGCCGAAACCTGTGGCATTAGAAAGCTGATATTTGACATGGATACTTTAACACATCAAGTGAAATTTACATTTCATCTGAGGGCAAGAAAGTGCTAGAATCAAATCATAACAAAAATATTTAGATTACCTACTCATCTGGTTATAGGGAATAAAATTCTCCCGAACTCCATATTTTAGGTTATGGTAGGTCAATAGATCGCAGATAAAGAATTTTCAAAGACCAATTTTCGATTTGTGTAAAGAAGTATACCTGACCTGTTTATTGTATTATCCATTTGTTGACTCGTTGACTCCTTTGTAATCTATAAGTTTAAGAACTGGTTGCGTGAAGTAAGCTTTATCAATACAGAATTAGCAGATATCATTTTGTTACTCCGCCGATCGGCTTTGCAACAATATGGACTATATTTAGGTCTCCATGAGAACCGTGCTTAGTAGGCTATTATGAGATTGAAGTCAGCAATTTCGTTGAGTGTTGATCCCGTCATTAAAAACACAATCAGGCGCATAAAAACATCAGAGCCGAACGCGCCCTAACATTATTCATTTTTAATTTCAAAACGCTATTATGTAAACATTTCAGGAGCTGAAATCCATTAGATGAAGACGTGTCTGGCAGACAGACAGATTGACAAACAAGCGGCTATAAGCTGTTGTGATGAGAAATACTCCGGCTGACGTTGCGCTGTTTGGTCGAGGAGCGTAATGGATGTTATTGGTCTGGACAGCCTCTGTTGCTGGGCAACCAAAGACATGAAGTATAACATTTAGAAAAATGGTTTCAAATTACATTGAAATTTTAATTTTATTTGAAAATTTTAATTTTATTTGAAAATGTTAATTTTACTTGAAGATTAAAATTTCATGAACGTAGTCGAAGTCTGAAACTTAAAATAAAACTGATTTGAAATCACAGTGGAAAGCAATAAAATTGAAATTTCTTGAACGTAGTCAAAGTCTGAAACTTAAAATAAAACATTAATGAAAAAATCGGATTTCAAATTACAGTGGAAAGCAATAAAATTAAAATTAAAACACAACTAACAACAAAATTAAAACACTACTTGCCAGATGTCGCTGAAATTTAAATAGGACCGGCAATGGAATAGAATAACTTTCCCGTTTGGGTGTTCCCGCCCACGTATGACGTGGGAGTCTTCAAGAGAAGAGTGAATTGGGATTTACTATGTTAGTGCGCTCAACATCTTGGACATCACCAGTTACCATCAGGTGGGATAGATGTCAAGCATTAATAGTAGCTTCCGAATAAAAACATTCTCAAATGAAACTGTAAAAATAATTCTTCAAAAGATATGCAGCAATAATCATGCATTAGCACTGAATATTGTGCATAGGAATAGCATGATTGATTCCCCCATTCCCATTCCACCATCGTACGAGCCGACGCACGGCGAGTATCAACCTCATCGCCGTAAACATCCCACCAGTACGAACGAAGTGCTTCGCATCGTCTTTTGTCACCCGTACCGCGAAGTATTGGAATAAGTTGACCACGTCGGTGTTCTCGTTTGATTACACTGTAAATATCTTCAATTGCAGAGTGAATAGGCATCTACTAAGTGCTAGTGCGCTTTAACATCAGAGACTTTATCGCCACTTGCCATCAGGTGGGATCGTAGTCAAGTGCTAATTTATTCATGGTTAAAAAATGTCTTCAAGTCAGGAGTGAATAGGCTACTGGGTTAGTGCGCTTTACCATCGAAGACTTCATCGCCACTTGCATAATATGCAGCAATACTGAAAATCACTGACTGCCACAGCAGATCCTGCTTTCCTATAGTGCTTGAATGAATAGTGTAGCTACATCAAGATTTAATGCATTATTTCATATATTTTAATATGTAAGCTAATGCATCTACAAAATTGTTTTAAGAATTTTAGAATTAATGTTTCTTCTTCTTCAATAGGACCCATGCATAAGCATTACCAGCGTCCTTGTCCTACCCGTTGTAAGCGACAGAAACAACTTCGAGCGCGATCGGTAGGAAGACAGGTGGCCGCTAGTGACATATCATGAAGTGCTTCGTGCTTCAGAGGGCACTTAAATCCATCGGGATCTGTATTTTATCGTCGGACAGCAAATGTAAACTGTCGAAGTACTTTGGATGGCATAAAAATTTATAACGTTTTGTTTTCAAAGTCAAAATTAATTTATTCACGAAGTCATCAAAAATATATTTATGAATTTCACCGTTTTTAATCTGCTACCGTTTCGAAATTTTACTATTTTGAGGAGAAAGAACGGGAAAGAAACTCCTCAGCACGTTTTGAAATCTTTATTTATTTTTACAAACAGCATAAATTTCCTATTCTTTCAAAATTACTGTCTTATGAGGCCACCTAGTTTGTATCTTAGCACTAAGATTCCGTGTACTGTGGGTGGTGTAGGCAAATACAGATATCATACAATGCAAGTCTAAATATTTAATACATGCTTAAAAGCTTTCTGTAGTTGGGAATCAAACCAAAGCTCCCGTTTCAAAGACCCGGTAATGAATTAGGAATGTTAATAGACATTTTGATTGCTAGGAAATATTTTGGAAAATAGTTTCAGAGTTCCTTTCTCTTTGTTTTGGAAAAGATTAAAGTTTGGTTTGGTAAAAAAATGGTACAGCTAAATATGCTACATGTTGTTTTGGTAAAAAAAATATACAGCAAATTAAGCTACATATTGTTTGGGTAAAAAATGTTACAGCTAAATAAGCCACATGTTGTTTTGGTAAAAAATGGTACAGCTAAATAAGCTACATGTTGTTTTGGTAAAAAACCGATAGAGCTAAATAAGCTACATGTTGTTTTGGTAAAATAATGGTACAGCTAATTAAGCTACATGTTGCTTTGCTAAAAAAATGGCACAGCAAAATTAGCGACATGTTATGTTTTGATAAAATAAGGGTACAGCTACATTAGCAACGTGCTATATTTTGGTAAAAAATGCTACTACATTACCAACATGTTATGGGTCAAGAAGAGGAACTACCTTGTTCAATATCCCTGGCTGGTGCATATCTAATTCCTATAAATGGGAATATTTTTGATGATGGGCTGAACAGAGAGAACAGAGAGAGAGATTAGCACAGAGATAAATTTTATTCTCGAGTAAGACTCACTACGACTACGATACGACATACGATACGACATACGATACGACAGGCTACTTTTTATCAAGACACCACGCGAGCGAAGTTAATGTTTAATAGGTTCTTAATTAAGATTTTTTTTTAAGTCAACAAACAAAAAAAAAATTATTAAATTGTAGGTAAGAATAACTATAAACGCTGTAGGTCCGATAAGAATCAGGAATTAGATTATAACTTAGTAAATATTAACCGTAAAATAGTATAATATTTGCAACGGTCTTAAATTTTGCAAATAATGTGCGTTTATCTTTAAGTTTATTCATTAGATTAGATAAACTTATATGTATTTATTTATTATTGCATAGAGCAAACTTATTAGTGAGTACCCGCGTGCTTAAGCAGTCATAGTCTAGAGGTTTCATCATCACGACAGGCCGGTTGGTCTAGTGTTAGTGAACCTGACTACTACACGGGAGGTCGTGGGTTCGATTCCCACCCAGGTCAAACTTTTCTGTGATGAACAGAAATGTTTGTTCTGTG
>DWJZ01008424.1:0-11369 GCA_018249125.1 Asbolis capucinus
ATTAAATTGAATGTACACAAAACACATACACACCCCTAGGTGTATAAAATATGTACATACAAGCACACAGACATGTATTTTTTGTCATGACTAATTCGCTGCAAATAACCATATGACATAAGCAATTCGACCATTTTCTCGTTGGACAACACTCCCAGCTGTACTTTTCCCTCCCTGCCCTTTGTTCACACGCTTGAGACATGGCGTCACGTGGACACGTGCAAAAATGGAAAAAACTGTGAATGTTGTGCTTCCCCAAATCTCCAAACATCCTTAAACACAGATAAAGGTATGTCTTTGTCTAACAATAACTTCACATTAGTTAAGATTCTCATTTTAAATGACACTTGTACTTGTGTACCGAAAATTTTGAATAAGGAAAAGAAAATGTTCTTACAAATTTCAAAGTCGGGAATTTAAATTTCGAACATATTCTTTATGACACAAAAACAGGCAGTTAGATAATAATTGTAAAATTCTGCGTATGCCTCCGAGGTATTTTTTTTTGTTACAAACGTCCGCAGAGTTTCTGGTGGTGGCAAAGTTAAAATATTATATTACATCATAGGAACATCGAGCTCAGTTAATAAAAGTCAGAATATTACATATACGAGTATAATATTCACACATTCTTATTATGATATCTTAAAAATGGTTACGGATTTAAAATCGATAACCAATTCCGCGGTATTGCCTAAAGTCTCGGTAGACAATTCCTATCTACAAGTCATTGACTTTGCTAGAATATTACCTAAGTATTTAGCCTAAGTAACCTAGTGTAGGCCAAGAGAAAAAAAAAGCCGGAAAAAAACTCCTGGTACTCTTTTTAAACAAAAGAGTTCATATAATAAAAATGCCTGTACATTGTTTAAAACGATAACCACGAACGCGAGACATTGTTGGGTCGGTACATTGTTGGGTATGCGACATATTGTTGTGACAGGCGGTCTCTATGCCAGTTCTGCCACCAGCCACTCAGCGGGCGCACCTGTAGTCTGCGGATATTTATTTTTTATAATTTTTCATTTCTATGAAACACACTATACCATACTTCATAAAATTAACTCGGCAAGGCTTACAAACTAAGAGTTCAAATTATTTTGCTTCGAGGTATTGGATGTGTATGTTGATAGTCTTAACTCTTGGCGTCTCATTAACGATTACTTAAATCGTAATTTATTTTGACAGGCCAGTTGGTCTAGTGGTTCGTGAATCTGACTGCTACGCCGAAATTCGTGAGTTCGATTTCAATTCAGGTCAAACTTTTCTGTGATAAGCAATGTTGAGTCTCAATATATGCGAGTATATGTTTGTACTGTTTCTCCTTTGTGCACAATAAAGAATATTTGTTGTTATATAAGTATGTATTTAAATATATATATATTTATGTTTATCAGTTGTCTGATCCCCACAGCACAAGCTAAAGCTTAGTTTGGGGTCATATGGCCGTGTCTGAGTTGTCGTGAAATATTATTCATTTATAAATAATCTAATATGTATTATACTATCTGTAATCTTATATATGTCTTATATAGAATCTGATGAAATATCTGTATACAAGTCGTATAGTAAGGAACAATTTAATTAACCATTCTTTACTTTTGAGTGCATCAGTAAGTATCGTCATAGAAGTAGGTCGACCAGGGGACACAATAAAAGGAAGCCTCTGAGACTTAACGTTAACCTGGGTTAAAATGTGCATTCTTTGGAGTCCATACTGCCCCATTACTGGGCTCGAGTCTTCATTCACAATGTAATAGTTCAGCATGCTGGCTAAGTGCGAAGTTGTCCATAATAAATTAAAAAAAAACATTCAATAATCTAATATATATTTTATATAAATGAATGTTTGGTTTTTTGTTTGTCCTTTATAGATTCTAAAATGGTAGGAGACAGAGCAATGATGGAGACAGAGCAATTAAACAACTTTGTTCAGAATTATTTGGATTAAGTTTTGATACCAAAATTACACCGATCGGAGACAAGAGTTGATGCGTAGCAACACACGCCGGGTACAACTATGTAGTTGTACATAAAAGATACTACAAGGTGAAAACGTGATTTTATAATATTACGCTAAAAGTCGTTCTCCTTTCACGTGGGTACTTTATGTCGAAATTAATCTTGATAATAAATCTTGTTCCCGACAAACTCGCCTCTATTATAGGTAAATGATGGTGCAAATTACACCGCGGGCAACCTCGCCCAGTAATCCCGGTAGCTACTTTAATTTTATATTACTAATATAAGGCTTACAATAAGCTTAATCTAACCGCTGGTGCTTTGGCGACGTTGCCTTTAACCAACCTTATACCATCTGAGGTTTTTGGCAAATTCCCTGGATATGCCTCTAAAAATCGTCACTTTATAATTTAATGTTAATTGCACTGATGTACTATCTGTTGCTTGCCTATATAACATATGCTCGTTACATATATTATTATGTTATTTTTTTTAGTTTTTTTTTCTTTCGTGCGTGCCAGTGTCGCAAGTGACCTAGTTACCGGTATCTTAGGTCAACACTGAAAACCGGTATATCCGAGTGCTGGACCTATTTTCGGGATGCTCTTATTATTATTGTAGAAATTAAATTTTCTATTTTTGTTTAGTGATAAATATGTGATTGCTGTAAATCTATATCTATAAAAATCAATGTTTCTTTGTAAGTTTATCTGTTTGTTCTTTATAGATTCTGGAATGGTAGGAGATAGAGCGCTGAAATTTTTAGCAATTTTGTTCAGAATTCTTTGAAATAGGTTTTGGCACCACAATTTTTCCGATCGGTTGATGCGTAGCAACACGCGCCGCCTACGGCTAATATATAAATAAATATGTTGTGTTAAAGTTAGTAACTCCTTCGATTTTCCTTCTTCCTTACTTTAAATCGATTTTCCAAACGGCCTTCTTTATTTTTTCTATATTAGAGAATGTTAGAAGTTTTGACCGCGCTGAGGCGGTCGCTTGCAGCAATAAAATACTGTTATTAGTACGTTTAATAGCCGACGATCGTTTCTTTATGGCCTTGTTGACGTCATAACAATTTATTGGAATGTTATTCCAATCCTTCTTGATGTAATGACAGCCGACGTTTCGGATGTGGATGGATTTGATCAGCGTATGTCGTGGGACATAACTAAAACGGTTTGGTTTTAAAACTTGTGTTAATAATAGTATCTTTGGACAACTAACACACGGCCATCTGAATTCAAACTAAGCATTAGTTTGTACTATGGTGATTGGATAACTAATAAACATACATATATATTTAAATACATGTTTATATAGAATCACAAAATAGTTTTAAATATATAGATACTAGAAATTGTCCACGCTTCGCTTCGGAAGAAGAGTTATCCATAAAAACAGTCTTCTGGATAAAAAGTATCCTGTAAACATTGTCCTTACATAAGCTACAAACATACAAAATTTCATCTAAATTGGTCCATTGGTTTCGGAGTTGCCATATTCAATTTAATCTGTGCTCCTGCGGGGACACAGCAATTTCCTGAGATAAAACCTATCCTAGATCCATTCTGGGGTTTTAAACATTGATTATGCCAAGTTTCATCAAAATCTCTCTCTCTCTAATCTGGTTGGGAATCAAACCGACGACTTTCGGTGAAGAATTCAGGCCTGCAAACCCGTTGAACCCATAGATGGCCAACTGTACGTTTCTCTCCTTATACCGAGTCAACTAGTAGGTACATAATTCAACTCGCTGAATTAGTAGAGGAGTAAGTCGCCAATTCAAGTGTCGCAAGTTTGTATGCCGTCAACAGACCTCCGACATGGCTTAACGATTGCTATCTAATACTGCTATACTGGGGCCAATGGCCTTAATGTGCCCTCCGAAGCACGGAAGCGCTCATGAAGATTCTGCCAGCAGCGGTCAATCATCCCCTTATCTTATCCCGCTGTTGCTTAAGTTTTCAGATCTATTAAAATCGAAAGGAGTCAGTAACAAGGGGCATAAAATCTGCCAACTCTGCAAATGTCATTTGTTTTTAAAATATTAACGCAAATTGCTGAGAAATTCAGATAAAACAACACGCGAGTGTAGCCTCGGGCGGACTCTTAGAGTCTCTATAAATTATTAGAACACAAATTTACAGATAAAAGGAACTTACTGCAGCCGTTTTCAGGCTTGATAACATAACAAGGAGATAACGACAAGAGGAAATTAACAAACCAAATTTCCCAGACATAAAATGATCCTTGAAATTAACAAAAGGACTTAAAAAATGCAAGATCACTTAAATGATCAGCTGAATGGAATTCGGCTAATATCTGAGGAGGGAGGAGGAGGGAGGAGGGACGAGGAGCCATTCATAAAACTGAGCCCGATCGATATACAGCGTCTCAAATAACCTGCACCACTGGTAACTACACTTTCGCCATTTTCACACTCATTGCCTTATTAGTACGCTCACTGTAAGAAACTTATCTTGAGAAGGAGCAATGAACTGCGTACAATTTTCTTGAATTGTAATGGCGTTTCGAATGCTGTATGGACTTTGAAGGTAGATATAACATCATACGTCACCGCGGGTAGACAAGAGTACTTTTAAAGATACTAGTAACTGCCCCCGCTTTATTCGGAAAAAGCAGTTGCCAGAAAGAAGTAGTTATTGTAACATAACTGTAACAGTTTGATATGAGATATCGCGGACTTTCTTTATAGATATTAATGTCTTATATAAAACAATAGTACATCACTTTGCTCTATTGTCAACAATTCCTGCAGTATACGCGATATAATGATATTTTTGCTTTTTTTACACGTTGGGTTAAATTATATAGGTTTTCATACGGACCCCTAACGTTTTTGAAAATATTTTAAGGTCTATGATCATCAGGCTAATATAGCTCAAGTCTCAACCCAGCTCAGTAGTTTCGGAGTCTATTCGCCACAAACAAACAAATCTTTCGTTTATATAATATTAGTATATAAGAATCTTTGACCCTGACTTGCACCTCGTAGATTTTTATTTCAATAACATCCGAAAACCATAAAAGAAATTGGTAATTTTATGACGGTTTCAGAGTGAACTGGGTTAGATCATTTTGAAACTAGCGTCCGATCGCGGCTCCGCCCATGGGTTGTGTTGATAAAAAGTCGCTTATGTGCTATCCTAGACAATAATCTATCACGGTGTCAAATTTCATTCGGATCCGTTCAGTAGTTTTTGTGTGAATGAGTAACAAACATCTGTTCATCCTTCGTTGGTAAATAAACTATTTAATACAAAATATTTGTTCAATTGAGATCGGTTATTTCAAAGATTAGCGCGTTCAAGCAAAGTTTAAAATATTTACAATTCAACATTTTTTCATTCCACTAGTTTTCGTCCGCGGCTTCACCCACGTGGTAGGTTAGTTATTATAAAGCAGCCTTAGTTATATTCCAGGCTATAATCGATCTCTGTGTCAAATTCTATCCATATCAGTTCAGTAGTTCTTGCGGGGAACAGAAACAAACCATCCATCTAAAACAAACTTTCGCATTAATAATATTAGTAGGACAAATACCTGTGAGTTTCCAGCAGCGAACCAAGTCAGGAGTGGTTCAATCAGAAAACCCATGTCTCACGCTATTGTCGTGTTTACACCAACTTACGAAAACTTGTCCAAACGCCGAAGGTAATTGGATTCCAGCGCGCCACACTGGCGCACTCCGTGTTTGCGCCATGTTTTTGTACACAAGCGAATACTACATTTTTTTATTTATTGCTTATGACAATTGCTGTCGTAA
This sequence comes from Asbolis capucinus, assembly GCA_018249125.1. NCBI lineage: Eukaryota > Metazoa > Arthropoda > Insecta > Lepidoptera > Hesperiidae > Asbolis > Asbolis capucinus. The sequence goes on from DWJZ01008424.1 coordinate 5,753, forward strand.
AGTATTCTTTTTGCGATGTACTTGTGTTTATGTGATATAAAGTCGATATAGCCGGGGGAAGTTTTACCGCGCAAAGTACTTTATTATCTGTGACAAGTTATCGATTAACTGTGGTCTATGGTGGGATTTTTAAATAACTTTTGGTAGGTGCATCGATAAAAAGTAGCCTATGTGTTATACTAGATTATAATCTATTTCTGTGCCAAATTTCATTCAAATCCGCCCAGTAGTTTTAGCGTGAAAGAGGAACAAATATTCACACAACATTTGTAATATTAGTAAGATTAGCTTTTTCCCCCGACTAGTTCCACGCGAAAAGCGGTGATAGCCTAGTGGTTAAGAATTCGGCCTCCTACTCGGGGGGTCCGGGTTCGAATCCCAGGGCGCGCACTTCTGACTTTTCGGAGTTATGAGTAATTTAGGCATTTAATGTGATGGGTTGAGATGATGTCTTCCGCATGGTATAGTCACCTTTCCTCTCACTATACTCAATATCATTTCTAGAATAAATAAATATCTCTAGAAAACTCACACACGGCCATCTGACCCCAAAACGTTAGCGTTGTATGACTATACAAGATACCACACATTATTAGAGTAATAATAAACACATTTTATTTTATTTTATTACATACCAGTTATCCTTTAGAGGGAGGACAGGTAATATGCTGAAGATGTAGCAAATACGATACCAAACACAGCAAACAGTGTACTGGCGCTTAAAACGACAGAATGGTGGCCTTATTGAATACTTTTACCAATTTATATATCGAGTATGTATATCTACACCCAGACACACAGAACAAACATTCCTGCTCATCACAGAGAAGTTTGACCTGGTTGGAAATCGAACCCATGACCTTCGGCGTAGCAGTCAGGTTCACTAACCACTAAACCAACCGACCTGACATGTCTAGTGCATGAATACAATGCTTTATATATTTTCGATAATGAAGATCTTTCATAGAAACTTTCGTTCCCTTCAAACCTCTTTTCTCAGGAAATAAAAAAATTTATATTTTTGCACAAGTTTTATTCTATCCGCTTACAAAGTTTCATCTAAATCGGTTCCGTAGTTTAGGCGTGAAAAGATAACAGAGTTACTTGCGCATTCATAAGTAGGGATGGAACAGTCCTATTTCGAGGAAGAAACCAGGAATATGGTGTAAAACTAGACACTTGGATTGGTAATTAACGCCTTATTGTAGCAGAGATGGAGTCTGCTCTAGACCTCCTCAGTGTGACGAGAAACCCGTTCCCATCAGTGGGTTAAAGCAAATATGAAAATATATATAATTTCAGTTTCAACTTTGCAAAACTAGGCTACACTAAACGCCAGTCGAAGCTTTTGTTCCGGCCGTACGACAATGGTTTCCAGTAAAAAATCTCATTCGAAACGACTTCTTCAAGACTGTAAACTTTTCTTTCCCATTCAACGTATATTTTCTTTTATATTGAATAGGGTCTCCACTCCAAAGTTTGGATGGGTTTACTTTTGTTTTTATGTCGGTTTTTTTTATATAAAGCTTTAGTTTAATCAATGTCTCAATGTGGCTGTATAACTCTGCAGGTAAAATTTGTGTAAATCAAAATTAACTCTTGTCTTTTGTGGACATTCGGTGGCAAATTATAACTGAATATTGCCACAAATAGTACCACAAAATTGTGGTAATATGTAATAATATGTGTACCACATTAATTGAGCGAATCTTGTGGGCTCACAAGTTACCGTTTATAGGTTAGACGTTTTTAAATGTCCATTAAATGTACTCTCCATTCCCGTCAACATCAATTGACACAAAATGTCATGTCAAACTGCAAAGTGTTGCCACAGTAAATTCCGAAACTCCAACAACATTCATGTATTAAGGTTAGGTAAAAGGTTTTTTGCCATCAGAAAGGAGAGTGGAATTGGATGTATATCACAAATTATACTGGGAAGTTAGCAAGGACCAAAACTTACATTTGTTTTCAATTGTTTCCGTCAGCTCTGTGATAATATTTACGATTATGTGGAATTTTGGGTCTTTTGCATCTGTGGATCTAACCATATAGATGACCTTTTTTTATGAACGTAAAAAATGTTTTCGAACTCGTCAGTTCACTACACATAAAAAAAAAATTGTTTATTTTGTCAGCAATACAAAATAAATAAATAAACAATATAAAAACAAACACATTTAAATTAACAAAAAATAAAATAAAAAACAAATAAAAACCATTCAGATTAAGACTAAGGTTTTAGTAAATGAGTTTTTAGTTCTGAGAATGAGCTTAATTACGAGGTTTAGTATGATAGTGATGAATCTTTTAAAAGATTAAAACGTAGTTGCATATCACCGACGATTTACTAAAGCAATCTTCAAAAGCATTTTCCATTTGAAACTTTAAAAACTTCTTAAGATAAGTGTGATCAGAACACTGGATGTGAAAAGGCATCACAATGAATCTTTCAGAAAGCCATTCCGATATCGAACCGTATTCGTAGCGGCACATGTCGCGCCGAGACTATCTCGAGACTTTAGATCAGAGATTCGCAAACTTTTTTCATAGACCACTTACAATTTTTGCTAGTTTCGATGATTTCATTTTTAGCCAATTCACAAATTTGTTTTAAAATCTGAATTCAGTCTTTATTGCATCATACGTCATATATTGATGGTAACTTAAACAACTAGCACAGATTATAACAATGCAAGGGCGTTGCAAATGAACATTATAAACTAATAAAATAAAAATTACTTTATAATGAATTTGTTGAAAATTTTCCTATACGTTTACATTTCATTAGGTAATTAAAAACTAATTTATATGAAAAAATTTATCTCTAAAAAAAACTATGGTAAAAAATTGCCTTTAAAATGCTTTTTTGTCGTTGTCAGACATCTTAATATGGATTGTTATCTAGACGTCCATCGGGACAACTTTGGGAATCACTGCTTTACATGATGCAGTAGGAGAACGAACGACTTTGATCGTTAAACAAATGAAATGGTATATGCTTTAAATTGTTTCGGAATATTCAATGAAATTAAATTAAAATTGTTTATTTCTTCGTAGGGGTCAAAAGCTCGCTTAACGAAAGTCAAAATTTTACAATACAAGGTCCTGACGTGAGTTATAAATATATTAACAAAGTAAAAGAATATTTAATGATATTCTTTGATAAATATATTTAGGTGTAGTATACAATAGTAGGTCAGAGGATTTATGTATGTACCTTCTGGGATGTCAGAGGAAAAGCACTATATCCAATTTGAAAGTAAACTATAGTAAAGCTAGTTGTTCCGGCGAACTACATCCAAACATAGTGTTGTATTCGCAAATTCTATTTTCAAATCGAATACATAAATCGATTTTAACTTTATTTTATTTATTTAACTTTAATTATTATATTATTACTTTAATTATATATTTTAAATGTAAAATAAATGGAATATATGATTTAAGAATTTCATTTTAAGTTAAACATTTTCTGTAGAATGTAAAAATATTTCAATCTTGGGAAGTTCGTTGGATACCCCGAGAGGGCCGAGCGCAGAATGTATTCATCATCTATTGATATGCAAAGAAGGAGATGGCCAATTTATGTCATGAAGCGACGTGCAGGGTTGAGTGAGGTATTGTAATATCGCTTATATAACCAGCTATTATATACCTACCAAGGTTTTCCAAGACAAGATATGTTATTGCTTGGAAAATAGCAGCGGTAAATTAGTTTTACCGTAATCCACGTTTTTGAAAAAAATAATTTAATTATGAGTGTATGTGGATATGTATGAATGTGTGTGTTTGTGTCTGTAGTGCACTGAAAGTGTAAGGAATCCCATGGCTGTATTTTTTTTAACGTGACAAAACCAACCTTAGGATTTTATCAGTAACAAGCTGTACCCGGCTGTACCAAGGTGTCCGAAGGATATAATTTTGATACCTAAACCTTTTTCAGAGAAATCTGAACAATTCAGAGTCTATAAAGGACAAACAAATATACGAATAAACAAAAAAATCATTTATTCATCACAAAGATATATTTAGGTGTAGTATACAATAGTAGGTCAGAGGATTTATGTATGTACCTTCTAGGATGTCAGAGAAAAAGCACTATATCCCATTTGAAAGTAAACTATAGTAAAGCTAGTTGTTCCGGCGAACTACATCCAAACAGTGTTGTATTCGCAAATTCTCTTTTCAAATCGAATACAAAAAAACTTCTTCTTAAACCTGACTTCAGTCACGTTTACCTACTCTATATTGAAACAACCAACTCGATATTTGAAACATTCAACGAGCCATAAAAGGTTGCCTTTCGGTTTTATCACACCGTATAGACCAGAACAGAGTCCGCTACCCGAGGCAATAGGCAGGTATTAACATAAATCCAATATCGTAAACGGTTCCCGCTTGTACTCAGAACTGGCCATCTTGACACATATCAAAGTATTGTAAGTTATATAAACCTATTTATCTACACTAATATACAAATGAAATCTTTCCTCTTTAATATATTAGTATAATATTAAAGAGGAAAGATTTCATTTGTTTTGTCTATGAAAACTTGGATAATGTAACCTATAGTGAGATAAAAATACCAAAAACAAATCTTCATATCACATACGCTGTGGAAACTATTGTGATAGAGCAAAGTGATGTACTACAGTTTTATAGAGGACTTTTACATACATATATTTATATAGATCTACAAATAAGTCCGCGACAGCATGTCTCTTACAGTTATATCACAATAATAAATGACAATTTCTCGTAACTGGCGCTTCCGAAGCGAAACGAACGCAGTTTCTAGGATATTATAAATGCGGCAGTGAGGATGGATGGATATTAATTAATTTTAATAAAACACCTACCATCAGCAGTCTCCACATCCATCCAGGGTTGACTGGTGGACAATGCCATTAGGCATTACGTCTTGCCCTTTGTAACTTCTTGTAAGAGGTGACATAAAAATGAATAAATAAAATTAATGAATAAATAAATATATATATATATATAATAAATAAATATATATATATATATATATATGTATGTGTCTATTTAATATAATATAAGCAGATCTAAAATGGTTCAACAAATTGTATGAAAAATTTGTAAAGTAAGAGTGAATAAATGATTTATTTATTATTTATTTATTATATGATTATTTCACGCAAAAAGGATTGATCTGCAAGGAGTGCCAACAATTTTTTTCGGCATACCGCAATTGAATAATAATATACTTCAGCGTTAACGGAATGGGTTAATTATTTATACAGGAAGTTTGAGTTACTTATTGTACTTTGATAAAAGGTTAAACTTCGGGCGAAATGTACAGCAAAAGAAGTACAAATCTCAAGAGTTGCCTCATTAAAAGAAGGGCCTCAGAAGTCTTCATGCTTTTACTGAGTAAATTCCCATCATTTAAGACATAGCCACATACCATCAGATCGGCTTTTTCAAAAAAATTACCGATTTTATGTTTAACAAGGTTTATTAAGATTTTTTAAAAACACAAGCTTTAATTATAAATCCATAATACAAAGAAACAGAAAATTTCATAACTGTATTGTTAACCGTTGAGGAGTTTCCTTGTCTGGAGCCAATCCTGAACGTAGTATCAGGTCAT
>DWJZ01008425.1:0-11368 GCA_018249125.1 Asbolis capucinus
TTCCGACACTTGTATTGGCCACCAACCCCTCCACCTCGCATTGGAGAAGCGTGGTGGAGTATGCTCTAGGCCTCCTCAGTATGAGAAAAGACCCGAGCTTAGTGAGCCATTGATGGATTGTCGCCAAGTTAGTGTACTTTACCATATAAAGCTTTATGGCCACTTACCATCAGGTCGGATTGTAGTCAAGTGCTAACTTATATAATATTAAAACCGTACAGGCTGCAAAGTTCTACAGCTCTTACTTAGTTTGTTTATAATATATATTGTATGTATATATTTTAATTACTAGAATAATTTTGAAATTCACCAATTTCGTTGAAAGTTTAGGCTATTTCCAAGCTTATCAAAGCACAATGATTTATTATTAATAAGGTGAATTTTTATTCGACGGATCCGCAAATTTGCTGATACTAATTTAACCTGAAAAAACCTATTCAAGCTGAAACCTATTCAGCATACTTCTTGATGCCTTTGGTGTTTAAGTACATGAGTCAGAGTAACCCAGTCACCATTCTGTAGATTGATTGTTTATCGGCTATAAAAAAGGTAAACACTAAAGATAATTTTAATATTTTACTTAACTTACGTTTTACTTTTACTTAAGTCAAAATTAAGAACTCTATGACTAGTATCTGATTGGGTAAAAGCTAATAAGCAACTATACAATTACTTACCAACAAATAATAAAATTGTCAAATAGTATCCAATAAGAAATTTGTCAACTATACACAGTACTGATAGAAGTAACAACTCTATCGTCCAGACAATGAACCGGCATATCAAGTAATATTTTAGTAAGTTAGATTTTTCCTGTAACAAAAATTCTTATTTTAAACTGTTCTTTTTTTATACCCCAAGCAGGCAAAGGGACGGAACGTAACATGATGGTAAGTAGTCACCGTCGTTTTAAACATTAGCAAATCCAACGTTGTCCCTTATTAGGTACAAACTAAGAAGGTTGTATTCGTAATAATCTATATTAATATTATAAAGCCGAAGAGTTTGATTGTTTGTTTGTTTGATTGAACGCACTAATCTCAGGAACTACTGGTCCGATTTGAAAATTTCTTTCAGTGTTAGATGGCCCATTTATCGAGGAAGGCTACATACACATATGTATACATATATTATCACACTAGGACCAATAGGAGCGGATCACCAATGAAAAATGTTTCAAAATAGGGGGATTTTTTTTCTAGCTTCCGCTGCGTGCGTAAACGGTTAAACATTTAAAAAAAATCACGAATGACAAAAACGAAGTCGCGGCTTAAAGTAAGCGTTAGCTCAAAGTAACTATTGCACGCGGACAATATCCCGGGCGGAAGCTAGTAACCTTATATTTCTAATAAAGGTACATTTTAATTTAATATTTAAGACACAGATGTGACATAATAAGTTACTTGTTGCCTGTTAACTAATATTGTAGCATGGAAACTAAGTAATGAGTTTTCATATTATAAAAATAAATGTTTCATGATATTAAACATCCCGTTGAAAAATTACCGTTATATTAAAAATCATAACGTTAAAAGTAATAGATATTTGTACCAATATTCTTAACCAATGTTGGCAATTTGTTGTTACCAATATGTTGGTAACCAATGTTGGCAACAGAAACAATGTTAATTCACGATATACAAGGGTCGGTCTGAGTAAAGGTACCAGGTATAAATGTATAACTAGGTATTAAAAGTTATTAATAACTACCTATGAATATAAATAAACATATATATAAAATAAATATATATGTATGTATTTAAAAATATATATGTATATTTATCAGTTGTCTGATCACCATAGTACAAGCTACCGCTTAGTTTAGGATCTGTTGGCCATGCATGAGTTGTCCAAAGATATTTATTTATTTACCTATTTATGGAACTTTAGCTTTTCCGCAAGTTAATAAATAAAAACCTAAGGCTAACAAGACAACAAAGAATGTGAAAAACAGTGTCTACCTTACTGGCATATTGTTTCCCGGTCATATATTTATATCAAACATAATAGGTTTCAAAGAAATTTATCAGAATAAAGAAGCTTTTAAGACACAAGGCCATGGACAATGGGTCTATGCGGCTGATAATGGAAAAATAGCGCCCAGACGCACGCAAAAGGCAACTTTTAGATAAAATTTCATTTACTGCTAAAACGCCGTAACAAAATTACCGTTCTTTACCGTCGTTCTTTCTGAGTCCATCGCAAATTACCTCTTATTATTATTAATCTTAGGGGCTGTTAATTATGAGATGATTTTTAGCAACTAGACCCCTGGTGGTACATGATGGTACTAACCTAACTTCTCCCCTAGTGGCACGTGATGAAGCTTTGTTAGTACAAGGGTCTTCACCCTCCTACGATAACGTATATTACGTATATTCGCTGAACGGGACCCCAAAAATTTGAAATTTTAATTTTTTAAATCACTGAGGTTCCCAGCCAGTTACCCAACAGCAATATTGTGTTTTTAGTAAAATATATAGTTTTCAAAAGGTTACAATAAACCTGTAGTTTATAAAAAAAATTAATGTTACGAGATAATATTTGCATAATGTCGTTGGTTGTACCATTTATTGATTTTAAGTACCTTTTGATGTAAAATTTTCAGTTTTTGCACACTTGTGTAAAATCATAGACCGTGCAAACTATGTAGTTACGTTCCAAATTAACAAAATGTTATATATTTATTTAGTGATTTTTTCCTTAATGTATCTTAAGGGGCATGGTGGTGACCCGCCAAGGTGAGCGCACGAACCGTGGCAGCACTGTAACTTTTCTCGAAGCGTTTCGTCAAATTTTCAAACCTTCATATCTTGGGATTTACTTATACCAAGTAAACAAAATTCTCAGTATATAATGTCAGAAGCAGAAATATTACGCATAGCCGTTTACTTACTTTAAGTTTTGTTATTTTGTATTAATACAGGTATTTGTTTTCCTAATAAATATAAATAAATAAATAAAATATAGACAAAATACAGTACAGAGACATGTAAAATAGGAAAGAAAATAATTGTAAATTTATGAAAACGTGTGTTGTGTACTTGTCTTTAGAATAAATAACTTCATTATTAGGTAATTTCATCTTAACAAATATTACAAAATTTATATCGAGATAAAATTAAGATATGGAATTACTGTAATTGGAATTCCTTTCAATTACCTAGTTAGCAGAATATTAACTAGTAAATTACGCCAAATGATTTTAAACAATATTCTAATCTATAAAATTAAAATTGAATGTTCGTAGGTTAAATTGACAGCATTGGCACCCGTGTCGCCTAGTCCTGTCGTCTAGCAACAATAAACTTTTTGAGACAAAAACTTTTTGAGTGACTTAATATTATTCTTTAATCTAGTTAAATTTCTTGTCACCCTTTATTGAAGTAGCAGTTCAAATCCCCTTATTTCCTAATCCTGGTCAGGGTTCCTATGATATATCGGGAAACTCGGAATATTGTTATAAGTACATAGATTCGTATGAGTTTCTTATTGTGCTTAAGATTTAACTATGTTTTATACGTTTAGTTATTTCTTTAATCTGTGGAATCATTTTATAATTTAAAAATAATAATATTGTTTTAAAGAGAATCATTTTTGTTTAATTGACTGCAACTTAGAAATTCATACAAGCACAGTACGATTTAATGCCTCCTGAAGGGCCTCGACATAGCATAACAATTGCTATACAATAACAACCGATACCGATGAATTTGCCACTAACGGTCACTCATCTTCTTATTGACTGCACTCACTAAGCTTAACTTTTTGAATCGCATACAATCGATACAAGCTACTGGGCTATGAACGCTCCAAATAGTTTAGTTAATTGTTATTACATTTTTAAAATACACACAGGTAATCCGTTAAATAGCAAAATGTGTTTAAAGTTAGTTTGTCTTTGGAACGCAGAGTTAAGCCTTTCACAATCTTAAGACGTGCAGTAAATGGTGCATTTAAAAGGCACTTTAAACCCATATCATCTGCGAACTGAACTGACTCAGTTATTCTATGCGACGATATTATCATAAGTTAGTGGCTTTGTCATAAGCGAAGCGGGATTGCCGCGGGAATTTGAGCCGGAATTTGATTCGGCCCTAAGTCAAACACTAATTTTAATATGTTGTTTAATGCGTTATTAATATCATTATTCCTACAGAATGCTTTACAAAATTGTCAGAATTATGGTAGTGACATAGACTTTATTTTCAAATTGGCGTCCGTAAATAAATTGGGGATAGCTTTGTTTTTTCTCTATAGTTGTCGAAAAGCATATATTTGAAATAAATTAATACTAAAAATAAATAACTAAATCCAGAAAACATCTGATTTCAGCTGACTATGGCTAGTACCCCTCATATTGTAAGAAAATATCGGTCGTAGTGGGACAATATTATTAAAAATTCGTATATTTATTCATGTAAGTACTACTAATGCAGTTATGAACATAATTTGATTGTGTGGTAGACACCTTTTTGTTACCTTAAAAGAGCTGTTAGTTCCCATAATGAAATAATTTTGACTTTTACTTTCTGCTTCGTAGAGGAGAAAAGTCAGCAAAATACACACTTCAACACTTATACTGCGTAATGTGTACTCTCCTAAAATATACATAAATCGCTAGTTGGTCCTTCGTGTCGTCATCCGCGACAGCATTAGTCTTATACTCAGACCTTTACACGGAGAGGCAACCTTTATATTTATTGCCTGTCTTATTACGCCCCGAGAGCTATCTCTAGACTGTGGACTGCGTGGCTTTTATCGTGTTTACCGACTAGTATTTTTATGATGGCAACTCCAGCCTGCTTCACAGATAAAATACTAACATACAGCAGTTAATTCTACTTTGCTTGTATTTTAATAAACTGGGAGTAACATTGCTAATGTTTTCTTAGAAGCAGTTTTCGTCATTTTTCTCCCAAATAAAGGACCTCGGCTTGAAGCCTACACGCATCTTATATTTAATGAATTAGAAGAGTATTATGAACTGTTACGGTGAAGGGAAAAATCGTGAGAAAACCTGCACTCCTGAAAGTTCCTCATAAAGTTATCGAAGATGTGTCTCTCAATTTACCCTTGGCCGGCCCAGTAAGAACTTGTATGACTCACATTGCGAGAGGAGATCCGTCCCCAACATGACAGTTATAGTTTCCAGATAATGTTGCTCTTATTCGCTTACTATAATAATACTGCGCTAAGAGATAGGGCTATATTGTGTATGTAGCGTGGTAATCCTATAATAATACTGCGCTAAGCTAACAAAACGAAGCGTTCATAGACCGGGACAGCTTGTTTCGATTCGATTACGATATTTCGTTTCTAAGCATTCGAATAAATTAAGCAACAGCGGGCATGTCATTAGGAGAATGGCCGCTAGTGACAAAATTTATATGAGCTCTTCCGTACTTTGGAAAGCAAGTAAAGCCTTCGTCCTTTGTCCTTCGTCCGTGCCTTTTGGAAGGCAAGTAGATCCATTCGTTTCGAAGTTGCCATACAAATTTTAACCTGTTACATTAGGAACCAAGCCATTTCCTGGGATAAAACACCTCCTATAACCATTCCCGAATTTACGTCAATAATACGACTATGCCAAATTTAATCTAAATCTGTCCATTGGTTTTTGCGTCAAGCTCGAACAAACAGACAGACAACAAATCCAAAAAAATTATCTCTATATCGATAACAAAGCCTTCCTGCATCAAAATTTTGGAAATATACTTAATGTACGGAATTGACCTCGTTACAGTTTTATTATTAGTATAGATTATGTTTTTAGATACAATTTTTTTCGCCCGTTTTTTAAAGATAGTTAACATTATTAAGATCACATAGTATCTATCGACATAATCTGACTGGTATACTTTTCTTCGACAACCTGTATATTCTATAAGAAAGAAATTATTTTAATTTTTACTTATAATACAAGACTTGCCAAGTAATACTGATCTTATTAAAAAACTCATCTGTTCCTGTAGTTGTAACAAAAATGTCATCTTTTGCTGTAGTCTGTTAGTCGCTTTGCACGGAAGTGAAGTTAGTGTAACTTTCTTTGCTATTTTTCTAAAAATATAAACATAAGATTATTTTATACGTTAAATACCTTTATCGCCTCGTTTTCTAATGGCAGCTTCAATCTCGGATGGGTCAATAAGTTCATCATTGACCAGGGTGTAGTCCCGCCTGTGAAATTAAAAAAATGTTTAGATGATATATTGACAATGCAAATCTATGCATATACCAAAATTATAGGGATTCGATTTCTTCATCATCCTTCCATCCATCAGCCTTTGGACTTCCACTGCTAGACATGGGCTTCTCCTAATTTTTGACCTGACTAATTTATACATTAATAAATTGAATACATATTGCAGTATTGTGGGACGTGTTTATCTGTTGGCTGTTTTAAACGAACTAAACAGAACACTAGCCCACATTGCAAGTGAGCTGGTATCAGACACATCAGTCATAAAGTTGTATTAAGAATCGAAGTTCAGGACGGGAATGAAGAATGGGAAGGAGGGGTATCAATTGAAGTAAAAGAAGAATTGAATTGATTAATAATCACGAACCAATCAAGTCAAATTTACTCGTATCCTGTAGGGCAGGAAATGCGAACCAATAGCACTAAAGGCACGTGCAATACCAACTCAAAAAGTATTTGATGGCACGCACATGTCTCCCAAAAGGTTTTTTTTTTTAAAAAAAATGCATATAAAGTGTCCCTATCCGTGGTATAGGGATGATTTTGGAGCCAGATCGCAAGGGCCATAACAAATGTTCATTGGCCCGGCCATTATGGAGCCAACGTTGGCTTCATATTGTCGAAAATTGCTCAAATACGAATGAAATTTTCATAAAGAACGCCAATAAAAGTCATCTTCAACGGACGTAGCAACTTTTCGGGTGACAAAAAGTGAAAGTTATGAAATTTTAATCTACTCGATATAAACTTGGCCTTGCTTGTTATCTCCCTACGTAGCATCGGAGACTAAATAGCCTACCAAATCTCGCACCCAGGCCGAGCTCTTTCTGGCAACGCATTAATGCTTTCGATCTTATTTTAGATACCGCGCGCGACGTAAGTACAATAATTGTGTTGATGTGGCGCAATTATGAATCGACAAATCACGTTGCAATACTTTGAGGCCCGTCTTTCTTATCTTTGCCATTTGATTGAATTTTCTAGGCACTGATATTTGCCCTCAATAAGTTGAGGTCAGGTGATAGATCTAACAAACAATTTAATACATTAATATATATCCCAGCAAATTTATTCTGGCCTAAATTATATAACATTCCAACCAAAAATAAACTGACCTAGGAACACAATAAAACCACATTATTCAAATCGGTCGAGCCTTTCTCGAGCCAAAACATTAAATTTATATACTATAAAAATACGTTGAAAAGTCGATGCAAAAAACTTTTACGAATTCAGGTCGGACGTCTAAAGCAATGTTGAGGTACGTTCTCATGTCCAGATACCGAAATGAAATAGGTTTTTAGGTCACATTTGGCATTTTAAAACAAAGAAAACAATGCAGACTGGAGTATTTTCTCCACTGACCTTAATAAGTCACGGACTCTGCCAGGGAATTAAATTGTAAGGACTAGAATGCCAAATAGTTCGTTTCACATTCCTGGCTGGAAAGCACTGATACCGCTGCGGTATGTTATTCGCATTGAACTTAAAGTAATATGAGCCGTGTTGTCTTGTATAGCGTTCGAGTTAAGGTTTTGGAAGTAGGTCAAATTCCTAGGAAGCAGAAAGTCTAATGGTTTGAATATTGGTCTCTCAAAATTATTGTGCTGAGTTTGAATCCTGTTGCGCGTACCTCTAATTTTTAAAGTTATTTGTGTATCAGAAGGTGGCCGCATGGTACTCTATGGCCTATATCCCTAATTGTGAAAGGGATCCGAGCCTAGTATAGGGTCAGTTATGCTACTAGGATTGCCAAATAAGTGCGAATTAAAATCGAAAATAAAAGTATTTGTAAAGCGCCATACTTTTCATATTTCAATTTTTCACTAGACAAAGTCAAAAAGCGTTCGAAGATATCCAATTTCTAAAATTTTCTACTTTCCTCAAAATTGAGTTTGGCAAACTATTTTGTTGCATCAGAATACCGATACTACAGAGATAATATTTTTATGATATAAGCAATAAGAGAGAATGCTTATGTTTAAGAATATAATGCAGGTATTGCACTAGACTTGCTAGTCAAAGAAGGATATAGAAAGCAAGAAAGAGACATTTTTTTCGACGCTAAATAACACGTACGAAAATAAAAACTAAACATTACAATATAAAAAAAATGTACCGAAAAAGGACAATCAGCTCGAATGTTGAGCCACTCATGACCCACAACTACTGGTTTTGCTTATTGTAACATCTACAAAAAAGTTGAATACAAAGAAAGGAAGGAGACAGAGCCAGGAGAGAACATCAGCCAGAGTCAATGATGTCACCAACAAGCAACCCAACAACAAACAAATACAGAATGCAGTTGAAAGAAGGGAAGAATCTTAAAATCTTTAAGTAAAGATGCATTGACTTCGATCACTAATAAAGAAATAGATACACAGTTTTATATAAACTTGCCTTCAAAACTACCTTCTGTTTACCCAATTTTAACCTTATAGTAATCGTCTAAAGGTTGTATTTTCAAATCTATGAAAATAGCGACATCTATAATATACTTAATGGAAATATGGAACACCTTCCTTTTTCGTCGTCCTGTAGGTTTAAATAGTTTTCAAAGGAACACTGAGACATGTTCACTTTTAGAGGCGTAAAACACAACTATAAAATAAACGCATCAAAATTTTCGTTTCAGTGCTTATTTGGTTGTTACACATTTTGGACTGCTTTCATTTTACTTTTTATTAGGGATCGAAGATTAGAGCATTGTCCAAGAAATTCCAAAAATTCTATGCTAACATTACATGCCAAATATGTACTCTACCGTAGAAGAGATTATCAATGTCTAGGTTCTGGTAGGAAAGAGAAAGAAATAAAAGAGAAAAAGATGCCACTTTAACTCCTTTGTTCCTATTCGAGAACAGAACCTTAAAACAGAAATCGATTTTATACAACTAGAACTTTGCAGGCGTAAATAACAAAGTAGGAGTACATGTTTGCCTTTCGCTTAAAACCGCCGTTAATTACCTACACACAAGAAACTGAACACTCGTAATGGTTTTCAGTATTGTTTTGTTACGACTTTTGTTTACAGCCGTAATTACACGGTAGTAATTTAACTAGGGAACATTTATCTCAATGTTTTAGCTTTGAACGGGACATGTAATGGCATACGTCACGAGTGGGGTCAGTGCCCTCGTAAAAGCTATGTGGGTTTGCCAAAGATTGGATAACTTTTTTATTTACTCATTACCATCCTTTCGTCATAGGCAGCAACGTAAACTACTTTGTAACTACAAAATATCGTCAATTTGGATAAGAAATTATTTTCCCGACTACATATATTTTACAAGTATTTATGCTACCACTTCTTGCTGCGATAAACATGTTTACTCATATAACAGGTCACAAAACTAAGCCGCGAACAGAAGTACTTATCAAAATGAAGGATAAAGAAACTAAAACTACGAGTATTCCATATTTACTATGGAACCCTAAAGAGAAAATTAACAATGATAATATAAGTCGTTCACTCTTTACAGAGTGGTCGCGGTTGTTGATTTATCAATTTTTTCGATAGACAATGTAGTCCACGCGATGCACCTCCATCTATTGCGGTCATCAGCGTCTCGAGAACTTTGAACTATAGACTTTTGCGATGCAAATCAGTAATAATATTGAATATCTGTCCAACGATTGGTTGATCGACCGCGTCATCGCCTCCTCCACCACACCACCAATGATAATAAATATAAGTATAACAATGAACATATCAAAAATCCAGAAATGATTAAAATTTGACGCAATAAAACCCGAAAAGCAATTAAGGAGGATGTTTGTGAACGGGAAAGTAATGAAAATTGATTTTGCCGCGAGCAAACTTTTCGATTTGCCCGTCCTGATTAAGTGTCCACTTACTAATTCCAAATGAACTTGCGATTGGATTCAGTTCAGTTTGCAATCAATTTTATTTCTGAGTATTAACGTGTTTTATAATTTGGTGTCAGAAGACAGATTTCCTCTCATAACTGAGGAAGCCTAGAGTCGTGATTCTTGCTTGCTATCTCCAATGTAGGATGATGGAAGGGTTATCGAACGTTTTGTGCTATTCGAAGCCCTTCAAGGCTTAGCTACTGCTTCTGAAGGTAACGATCGGGACCGATGGTTTTGAGTGCCCATTACAGTACGAAATAGCTCGTGTACTTGTGTAGAACTTGACTTTTTTTAATATTTCTTACAAACATAATCTTAACATTTCAACGATTCTAATCCAATAGTAACATAAATTACGCCAAATATAATAGAACTTGTTCGATGAACGAAACTCATTTTCAATTTCCGTCATTATTTACGATACTATAGATATAATGAAAACGAAATTGATTCCTGATAGGGTCGCCTATCCACGAAATCAATCCCACATTTACGGTTGCCCAAAAAATAAAAGCTGAAGATCTGACATAAACGGGCTTGTGGAAATAGGTCATTCTCTTGTCGCAATGTTATTTTATCCAACCCTTCCGAAATGTTTCAAATCATAGGTAATGGAAGGAAAACATTACGAAGCGAATAAACTTTAGGGCCGTTGAGAAAATTTAAACATTCAGACAAGCCCACAGAGAAAGTTTTCACGTCATTTGGAATTCAGGGCTAAATGTGTACCCGGTGTGTCAAAAACAAACAAAAATGTCGGCAAGTAAATTATTCCAAACATGAAAATTTAAATTCGCTGACGTTCTTTTTAATAGAGCTTTGGGTCAGATATATTGTTATGGATTTTTATGTATCAGATATATTTTTTATTTTTGTAGTTGTAGTTATATATGTATAACTCGCTTAATGTTGAGTTAGCAAGGACGATAACAATAAGATATTTCGTGATGCTAACAAAAATCCTAACGTTGATAGTAATAAGCTTAAATCCTTTACTGAGGAAACGTTCCGGCTTCGATACCAGACAAGAGCTATAACAAGATTAAGTATTTTTAAATAACTACAAAATTATAGTACTAAAAATACTGATCTAATTAATTTTTTCTGAAGTGACTATACTAAACATGAGGCTCTTCATAATGATGAGGCCTGACGCAGGCTACACGCTACTCCAATGTAGATTGGGTGGGTTTTAGTGGCCAACCTAAGTGAAGATAGTTGGACATGGCAACACTTTGTTTGCGAGGGAAGAAGACAGCCCCTGGGCCAGACGGGGTGCCGGGAAAGATTTTG
>DWJZ01008426.1:0-11367 GCA_018249125.1 Asbolis capucinus
GATGTAGCCGCGGGCAGACCCTAGTACACTATAAATGATCAGACATTGGTATGAGGTAAAACATCATAACAATGGTGAAAAATTTTTGTAAATCGGTCCAGTCGTTTTTGAGTTTTGGAAATCGGTCCGGTAGTTTTTGAGTTTTTTCGTTATAAAGAAAAACTACATTATATTATTATAGATTGTTATATAATAAAGATATGTTATATAATAATAATAAAGAAGTATTTCCTCTTTATAATATTGGTGAAATTGATTAATATTGAAATTAATATATTTAATATCACGATTGACAATTATATCAACAACGATTGAGAAAGAAAATTGAGAATTTGTGTGTAAAACAAGAATATCTGTTTTAATATTGAGTAAACATTGTGTACACCTAACCATTACTAGGAATATTAGTTCTTGTTCAGTGGTCGTATACTAACAGGTTCAGTAAGGAGATCAGAAGTCAAAAAAAAAATAATAATTTGTCAATATGTTCATGATATATGATGAAGGCTCGAGTAAACCGACAAGCACCCCATGAACAACAGACGAATCTATAATCAGGAAGCCAAAATAACGTCTAGGTTGTAACTAGGTGTTTTGTAGAGAAAAAATTGTCGACTTTGTTAAAATTGTGTAGAATTTTGGGTAAATACATTAGTTTATATAAATGCATGTGTCATAATAATATTATCTGATATCAGAACTATAACATATATTTGCAAAAAAAGCAAAACCTAACATTTCGCAAAAGGTCAAATATGATGAACACAAAAAGTTTTTGACGTCACACATCGCAAAATCAGGCAAAAATTTTATTTTCAACTTGAATACTTTTGTTACAACTTAGTTCAATCTGAAATTTTGATTTAATGACCGTACCCCGATCCTATTAAATACCTACGTACACTCCTTGGCTATAATATTGTTTAAAAACATTTCACAAAAATCAAATTGAAACTAAAAAGAAATAGTAAAAGGAAAAAAACTAAAATTTAAGATAAAACCAAGACTATCTCGAAAACTACAAAAGAATCGCTGAACATACTCGTACATGGGGATGAAATCGGTAGAGCTCTTCGTCCTCTATCCACATACGTTGAATCGTTGAACTATTCTGGTATTGGTACCCGCAATATATGTACTTTGTTACAATCACAGTTACGTTACATATTACAATTACGTTGCAGTTTGTACGTGGAATATATTAACATCGATATGCTGTTTATAACCCAATGACTTGTATCGATCGTAAATAAATAAATATCTTTTGTCCAACTCACATATGGCCATTTGATCCCAAACTAAGCGTTTCCTTGTACTATGTTGAATAGACAACTGATAAATATATATGTATGTATATTTTTAAATACATATTTAAACTCGGACACAAAACAATCATTTCTGCTCATCACAGAAAAGTTTGACCTGGGTGGGACTTGAACCCACGATCTTCGGTGTAGCAGTCAGATTCACTAGCCACTAGACCAACCGGCCTGTGTAAATGGTCGGAATATTTATGTAGCGTGTCCAGTGAATGGGTAATCGTAAATGGGTAGTGGCAAATATCACATGAATGCTTCTGGTAGTTTTGAGTTTGGTAGCAAAGTAAGTCATAAGAGGCCTCATGGGACACATAAAACAAGAAATAAGAACTAGACACGGTTTTGTTGAAGGCTGCTTACATTGCCTGCAATCCGTTTGTATGGTTGCCGACCGTCTGTTTTCCTAGTACATGTAGTGCTTTTTTGGTTGTCCCGAGCTGTCCTCGATAGTTTTAAGCATCCTGAATTCTTGAATAGTCCTGGTAAGGATCTATGTTTTTTATTTTATTGACCCTGTTTATATTGCATTATAACTTTGATAGTTTGGTATTGCTCTTATTCTAATAACGAACGACTTCCATACAAACTTTCATCCCCTATTTCAACTCCTTTAAACTTCTGTTTGCCAAAAAATTTGGCCTAAGTTTTTCCTCAAGTTCTAATATACCACTGTACCAAGTTTTATGAAAATCTGCTCAGCATTTTAGACGTGAAAACGCAACAGACAGACAGATTTATTTTCGAATTTATAATATTTGTGAGGATAGTAGGTAGGTAATTACGTTAGGTTACATAGTTTCATTTCTGATTCAACTAAGGCATTACTTCACCAACTAGTTGCAGTATACGTTCCTCGGCAGGTATGGACCTATCGTCCACCCAGGTGTTGGTAGCGGACGTGAATAATGAAGAGTCGTTGCGCATCATGTGCCAGAAGGCCAGGGTGCTGGTGAACTGCTGCGGCCCATATGCCCTGTATGGAGAGGCGGCAGTCCAGGCTGCGATACACAGCCGGTCGCATTATGTTGACGTCACTGGGGAACCTAACGTGAGTATATTGAGTGCAGAATAAAATCATGAGACTCCAAATCCAAACATTTGACTCGCGTATTGGTGAAATGCACTGTTTCCCAAAGTGGACTAGGTGGACTCTCAGGGCTCCACAGGAGATGGGGTCTTACCTTAAGGGGTGCGTGGCTACAACCTATTGATGGCCCACTATCGAACACAGGTCTCTCATATTGTGGAAGCCTAGAATTCCACCACGCTGCTCCAATGCGGATTATAGAGGGGTCTTTTATGCTATCCGAAGGCCATCCATCCAACGATATCCAACGTTATGCAACGATAACAACCGGTACTGACGGCTCTACGTGCCCTCTGAAGCACGGAAACGTTCATGAAATTTTTGCCACTAGCGGTCAATAAGAGGTACAACGAAATTATATTTGACTAATGTCTACCCGCGGCTTCACCCGTGTGGTAAAATGATAAAAAGTAGTCTACGTGTTATTCCAGACAATCTTAGCCAAATTTCATTCATATCGGTTCAGTAGTTTTTGTGTGAAGGAGAAATAAACGTCCATCCATTCATCCATCCATCTTCACAAAATTTTATTAGGCTAATAATAGGGTTAAGATTAGTAGGTTTTTGATAATGAAGGTCAAAAATGTTGTCGCTATTGTGTTCTTGCTGCTTGCTTTTTTACTTGTCAATGGAGGCAGATAATACAGAATTAGGTTCAAATAGTATTAGAAAGAAAGAAAGAAATATTTATTTCGACGCTTAAAAGGTAAAAATAAAAAAACAAAAGTCTTAATACGCTAAATAAATAATTTAGCGTCGAAAATGCTCAGCTAAATGTCGTGAGCCACCAATGACCCACGACTGCTGGTTTTGAGTATGAACCCTTTCTTTATCGGCATAGTTCGAACAAGAGAAAAGAAAAATAAATATAACTTAAACATATTAAACCAAAAATCTCTATATCTACATGTAATATCAACTATCACTATGAATTGGACACAATATTAATTTATAGATTACCTTATTAATCAAATTTTACAGTGCATTTGTAAATAAATAAGAAATACTTTATATCGGTTAAATTAAAATATAACTTATACGTAATTTATGTTAAAATAAAATAAAATAACCGGAAGGTCCACTGTAAGTGGTCCAATGTCCACTTAAAAAAATGTCAAAAAGTTTGGGAACCTCTAGCCTAGTGACTAATAAAGCACTAAGTAGTTTATGTTGTAAATAAATACTAATTTGGAGGTCGTGGGTTCAGTTTTTATCTAGTTTTTTTCTGTGATGAACAGTTTTTGTTCTGGGTGTAATCTGGGTGTAATAATAGATATGATATAAAGTCAGACCACAGGCTCAGACAGATAAAAAAGTACTTTTTTATTATATATTAGAAAGAAAGAAATATTTAATTCGACGCTAAAAAGGTTAAAATAAAAAAAAGACTTGTAATTTTAATTAAAAGAATTGGCGCTGAAAAAGGCCTTACTCAGCTAAATGTAATGAGCCACCAATGACTCATAACTGCTGGTTTTCATATATATACATATGTGTCAGTAAATATATATACATATATATATTGCTTTGAAGTTTGAGACAAAAGGAACCGTGGGTATTGTGTTATTGTTGTATATTAGGTGGGAAATTCTGACCAATATAAAGGTATTTTATAAGGTGGGAAAGTAACAGATTACATTTATTGGCATTGCGATACACTCTCGGCTCCGGCTCGTCCTTCACACAGGGCCGTGTTTGAAGTATTCACGACACACTCGATCAATTATTAAGGTAAATAAAATAATACTTTACTATTTATTTATCCATTTCTACACACATAATAAGTAAGACTTGAAAATACATAAATGAGATACTAGGTAAATAAATTAAAAGTCCAAATTCAAATCATAGTAGGTACATGAAGTTAAAATTATTTAAATTTACATTAAGTTTGCAAAGTTATTTCAAGGCGTAATAACGATAAAAGTGGGAGATCGATATTTAGATACTGTGTACTTGTGTAATGTACTAGTGGTGCAACAAACCCGTAAAAATTAAGGAGTTCACAACCTTTCAACCTATTGAAGTAATTTGCTTTATACTTTTATAAATTATTGATTTTAGTTTATTAAAACGAATCTGTAGTAACACTTAATGCATTTGTCATCAAGCAAATAGTATGATTTACAAATAAAGTTAATAATGTAATGGTACAAAGGTAAAGTGGTAAAAGTAGTTAACGACTGATAAAACCACAAAAAGTTTAATACTCCTGTGTGTCACAGGTTGTTAGGCAACGGTTTGTTATTAGACATTCCAGATCGAATTTACACCGAGTACACTTAAATGGAGATGACAGTTTATATATTTGATGTGTTCTGTTATTTGTAAGTCAATTAAAAGCACTACATTGATACGTCACTTAGCCACCTGTCAGCTCTTGGCCGCGTAGGAATTCCGACATTTTTGATCAAATCACCTTGTTAGTAACTTTCAAATATCTCATGATTTGTTGAGATACTGCAATAATAATTCACACAAAACCTTAAAATTCAAACAAGTTGACATCGGTATATGACAAGATTTATAAGTTGAAAAATAAATATGAACAAAATAATTGACATCCGCCATATTGAATTATTCGCTAACATTGCCAGACAACTAATAACGAGTTTTATATTTAGCGCTGCGATTTTCAATCGTACCTTAAACGGCATAGTTATTGTTTAAGTACTGCCGTAGCCATTTTTGGTATTAAGAGACAGAGAATGAGAGACAGAAAATGATATGATGAAGTTGCTGATATCTCTACGACTTTTAAAAATAGAATTAAGACGTAAGAATTTAAGACGGCATTAGTAACTACTAAGTACATATAAGGAGGGAAATGCAATGCATAGCTAGGTGTACCTGCATGGGCATACCGAGGGGGGTTGCCAACTTTTTTCACAAGACATAAGTTGTTTTTTGGACTGAGATGGAAAATTTATAAAAAATAACAGTATTTTTTTTTTCTATAGTCGAAACTGTTGTTTGTTTGTTTCAGGAGAGTAGCTCCGAAAACACTGGGCCGATTTGAAAAATTATTTTATCATCAGAACCCAACATTTTCCCTGATAAATAACTTATCAAAAACGTTAGGAATACATATGGAAATTTCTATTATGTAAAAAATATGAAAATGTCCTTATATTGCATACGCTACGAAAATGATTGAGAAAAAAGTAAACTGATTTACTTACTACAGTTTTATAGAGGGTATCGATATCCGCCCTTAGTTAAAAAAATAGGTCCAAAATATGCCCTTATTATTTTTCGTCTTTGATATCTATGTATATCTAAACTTTGGTACTTAATTTGGAATTGTTCGATCATGAATACTTCCAGTTTATCGAGCTGATGCATCTGAAGTACTCGCAGGCAGCGCGTGACGCTGGAGTGTACATTGTGTCCGCGTGTGGCTTCGAGAGCATCCCCGTCGACATGGGCGTTCTCTTCCTGCAGCAACATTTCGGAGGTGAACATCATGGCATCCATTTTTTAAATGTTCGTATATATGTAATATAGTTAGAAGCAAGCAAACGAGCAGATCGGTCATCTGATAGACATTGAAAACAACAGACTTAAGTGTCACCAATGCTTTGCCTGTCAGGAAGGAAATAATAGACTCTTAGCCAGTCAGACAGGCCTCACTAAAAGATAATATAATTCTTCCGCGAAGCTCTACCATCAAACAGCAGACCTATAGAATTAGCACCTTAATATAAATTTAACCCAAGAGCATCAGAATGAGCTGGTAACGAAAAATGCATATTATGCAAAATTTCACATCTGTATTGTTGACCGTTGAATTTTCCTTATCTGGCGCCAATTCTGTGCGTAGTAATCAGGACTTGAAACAGATTTGAAAAATACCGGTTAATAGAGATTTGATAGGGTTTTAATAAAAGATTTCTTTCGGAGCGTATTCGCAATGAGAACGCTTCGGAAACTTAAATAAACCGGTTTATAAATACAAAACCCTTATAATTTTGCACTCTGGTCAAACCGGTTTTTTTATTGTTAAGGTCGGACCAAACTTTAATAAAACGCTTCATACATACTTGCGTTGATTAAGGTTTGAAAATAAACCGGTAAGCAAACCCTGATAGTAACATCATTCTTATCCTAAAAATGCATTGTTATCGGAATAAAATAGTGCATAAGATTTCAGCTTCATATCTGATCGGACGTGGATACAACTTTATAAGGTTGACCCGATAAAACAAACTAATGTACTAGCATAACCTGCAAGTTTTATAAAAGATGAAATTATGAAGTTGAAAGTGAATTTCCTGTTGTTTTTAGGAGTTTTGAACTCAGTGGAGTGTTACTTGAGTGCGGACACTCGGACGCAAACTGTTAATTATGGAACCTGGCATTCATTTGTTCATAGGTGGGTACTTTTCATTATGTATTTTTTTTAAATAAGCTTTATTAAGTACCATTTTCAATTATTATTTGTTGTTTAGTTGCCAAATTTAACCTGTTATAATTTTTTACCTGTTATCCTGTGGGAACTAAGCCGTTTTCTGGGATAAAACATATCCTTTAATTATTCTTGGGTTTTAAACTACGAATATGCCGAGTTTCATCTAAATCTGTCCGGTTGTTTTTGCCTTAAGCTCGAACAGACAGGCAATAAATTAAAAAAAAAAAAAATTGGGTCTCGATTACGATAACAAAACCTCTCTGGATCAAAATTAAAAAAAAAACTTAATGTACAGAATTGACTCCATTACAGTTTTATTATTAATGTAAATTTTAACACACAAGCTATAATTATAGAGCCCTAATATGAAGATACACAAAAAAACATAACTAGATTGTTAACCGTTGAGCAGTTCCTTTCTCTGGAGGCAATCCTGAACGTAGTATTAGGTCATGCTTATCATAAAAATGTATTGCCATCGGGATTAAAGGCTCATGCAAAAGTTCAGCTTTGTATTGTAAGAGAATTAGGGTCTAATTAGGCTTGCAATTGGATCCAAACAATCTAGTTTGTGAAAACATTAGTTAGTCAATTTGTCAATACAAATAATTCATTTATAGCTGATCGCTATCGTTACAGTTCATTCAATATGCTTGTTCTGAGTATAAATAAGATATTATCGGCTAATGTAACTTGTGTTCAGCTTAGCTCATTTCGGTGAGGTATCAGCGATAACGAAGAAGACGTACACAAAGCCACTTCCCACCTTCACCCCTCAATTGAAATACAGGTACGGTTTACTTTTTCATTTATTTTCTGTTTATTTTAACTATTTTTTCTCTCCATTCATAAGTCATTCTCTTTTCATACATATGCATTTAGTAAAAAGCGGTTATTTTATTACAAACAAACAGTCCTATTTTATTTATTTGTAAACATTAATTCCCC
This sequence comes from Asbolis capucinus, assembly GCA_018249125.1. NCBI lineage: Eukaryota > Metazoa > Arthropoda > Insecta > Lepidoptera > Hesperiidae > Asbolis > Asbolis capucinus. The sequence goes on from DWJZ01008426.1 coordinate 7,766, forward strand.
TTGTGAGTGGACGTCCGTGCCCAGTAGTGGGACAGTTATGGACAATAATGATGATAGATTAATTGACTAGTGGTTCGTTGAATGAAGAAGTAAGTCACTATTAGGACACAAAAACTTTCTAAAAGTGCCCAGTCCAGTTCTAACTCATTCCTAGCTTGAAAGAAGAATTTTGAGTAGCGTAATAACTGATTTCAAGAAAGCTTGTTAACTCAACTATATTTGTGTTGTTACATCATACTTTCGCTGGGTTTACCGATGTAATGATTTATTTATTTACTAGAAAGGTAATGCCCGTTATGTGGTATCATCGCGGCACGCGAAAGATTAGCCAGTTTTCAAGTTTCAAGTGTATATTTAGAGGAACCAACTCTTTTTCCGTACCGTTATTATGTACGTGGATGAAATTTGGCACATTTAACTTAAGCGAGACGTATCCTAAGGAATTATTTTGATATCCAGATTACCATTGCACAAACGGCAGAACGGTTGGTGTCTACCATTCCCGAGCTGTGACAGCAACGTGGTGTACCGCACACAGCGATACTTCTACGAGAAGGAAGGCAGACGACCAGCACAGTTGAAGAATTACATCAAATTTCACTCATTACTGCACGCACTGGTGGTAACGTGCTTGATCGTACTCGTCTTCATCATGAGTCAATTTAAATTTACCAGAAATATTCTATTGGAGTATTGGAAAATATTCTCTTTAGGACTGGTTACTAAAGGACCCAAAGAGGATGTAATCAGAGATGTGAGGTGTGAGTTCAATTTCTACGGCTATGGTTGGGACGAAGGTGACGCCGACAACATTGATGCAGGACCTCCTAAGAAGTTAGTGATTGCAAAGGTAAGTTTTACAGCAGGAATGGTATGGAGCTTTGAGTTTCGAATAGTATTGTATAGCAGCGAAAACAAAATCTAGCTCTTTATAATCTTCTAAATATTTACAAACGAGCAGGCGGTCATCTGATGGGTAGTGATCACCGTCGCCCATGGGCATGTACAACACCATACACAACTACAGGTGTTAATAACGCATTGCCTGCCAGGAAGGAAGCAATAGACCAGCAAGTGCGGGAAGAAAAAGTAACAAGTGAAATAGTATAAATGCAACCAATGGAATCAGACAACTGACCCCAGATACACCAACAACATATCGCTTATGGACGGGTGACAAAGAAAGGGATGATGACTGAAAGATTGGGAAGAAAAAGAGGAGAATTGACTCTTGAGCATCCAGTCGGAACAAGACCGATCCTGTGGGGGCAGAAGCAAGAGGGTGGTAGACAGCCAGACGGACTTCACAAAAATATATCCTTTCATAAACTTCTAACACCGAGTAGGGCTTCTGTCGCCTTTTATGACACTTGGTCTATCAGCATGGTGGGTATTCTCAGCCCAAAAACCTTTTTTTTATCGAGGGGAAAACCTTTAAAAGGTACCCGGTGCCGTGGGAGCCGACACGGGATTTTTTATCGCACTAAAACCCCCCCGATGGCCTTACTCAGCACTACCTAGAGGTCTCCGGGATCTCCAATGGAACGCTACCGGAGTCCTCCTAGTGCGATGCCCATGTTGGTACCGGCAGGGACTCGATGTCCCGCACCTGGTCTACCCAGTTTACGACGGTCTATTGGGAGGTTAGAGCTCCCACTCTAGCTGGCCGCAACCCCGAAAGCCTCCTTTCAAAACCCCGAAAGTCCAAAAACCGAGGTCTAGCAATTGAGATGAATGTTTCGTGTATTATTTTGAAAATGTCACAGTAAGTCAGTGTATGTTATTCCTTGACCCAGGTGTCCGGGATCAACCCGGGATACAGGATGACCGTGCTGGCACTGCTATATTCCGCCATTGCTATCCTGGAAGAACCACACAACATGCCTCCCGGGTAACTCAAAATAATTTTCTGTTTACCAACATAAAGTTAGGTTCTCTATCATCGACCAATAATTGTCAATACTAAATATTTCAAAATGTCAATTCCAAAATCTAATTTTAACGCCAGTTTTAAATCAGCAGATTCGGGTTCATGGTTAATGTTGTTTAATTACAGTAATGAGGATGAGTGACTGTTGGTGACAAAATTACTTAAGCGCTTCCGTGCTTTGTAGGACACGGAAAACTGCTGATCCCAGTTAAATAGCAGTCGTAAGCTTTCTGGTGGCGTAGTAACTCCCGACATTTATTTCTCCACCGTTTCGTACTGGAGTAGTGTGGTATGCTCTTGTGCGACTAGTGTTCAGTAGTGGGCCATTAATGGGTTGAAGATAACCAGACGGGAGTTGCGGACAGATATGAGATTTTCTGGAATTAGCCGACAAATGAGGAAACGAGCTTGTGGTATGTGGTCATCGTAAAAATGTATCGATGCTTATGGTAAAATGTTTCCAGGGGCGGCGTGATGTCTCCAGGGATCGCGTTCGCGAAGACGAGTCTGGTCAAAAATCTCCAAGATAACGAGGTCAATTTTCAAATTGTTCATAAAAAAGTTCATCAAGATTGAATTATTTTTGGATTGTATTATTATGTATTCTCGGGTTCCCTCAGACTCCCCGAGAAGTGTTTGAAGTTTTTCATAATGAACCTGTAATAAAATCGTTACCGTACTTTTGGAGTTTCAGTAATTAAAAAATCGAATTGGAATTAGACACTAAGAAGTAATGTTGATTTATAAATTTATCTATGTCGGAATATCTGGGAAATAATACTTGTGTGGTTTTATTAAAATAAAATGTGTTTTATTTTGAAGCGTTTCTTGTTTTCGATATATACATTGGCTAACAGTTTTCAATAAGGCGATCCTCTGTAGGGTAGTTACAATGAAGTTACTACAAGAAAATTGCTTAAGAAGCGGGTCTATCACTTCCTTATTGGCTGCAACGCGTTGGTTATACCCCTGCCCATACCTACCGGCGGCCTCGATTAGGTACTTACCTACCATTAGATAACACGGCAGCTTGTTTAATATAGGTATTATATGTAAAATTAGGTATATGTGAAAATAGATGCTGCGTTAACAAATATACCGAGACCTCAGCTTGTTTTAGTATGGAAGGTGGACAGAGCCATCTGTCGCGAAAACGTAAAGGTTTTTTGTGTGCTTGATTTTAGTTAGTGTATGGCTTACTAGATGGCGTGGTTGGTTCAAATGTAGTGTTGTAAATTATTATTATATTGCATCGAATTGCAAGTTATAGAATGATTACATAATAAGTACTCCTTAGAATCAGCTTTCTATTTTATTACTAATTTTCGTTCCAACATCTTAACATTGCCTATATAAGTCTTTAATGGCCCAGTATAGAGAACGGGTCAGTCCTGTTAACTACAGTATGGGCGAAATTAGGTCATGAGGCTTATGACGGATGAAGAAAGGCGACCATCATACCTTGATCCTCATCTACCTGACCCTCATCTGAGGCGAAAGCTAGATCCGAACTAAGGAGGCCTGACGCAAACTCCATCATATTTATAATGTGAAGGCATGGTTAGTACCTAACTCAATAGCCGAAATTTATTATGCCGTTCAAACGGCTTCATAGATAAGATCCGGCTATACGTGCCCTTCGAAGCACGGAAGCACCATAGAATATATAAAT
>DWJZ01008427.1:0-11367 GCA_018249125.1 Asbolis capucinus
TGGTTGTAAAATATATTTCTATATATATATATATATATATATATATATATATATATGTTATTGATCACTATGCTATAAGTTATCTTAATTTGGGATTAGGTAGCCGTATGTAACTTGTCATTATAAATTTATAAAAATAAAAAATAAATACATTTTTACAGAATTCAAAAGGAATACAGAATACATTGTTAATTCTAGAGTGAAATATACGTAATATTCTTTTCACATATAATTTTGTAATTAATATGAAACGCCGTATAAGTTGTAAAATTAAGTAATTCCTTGTAGGTATAATGCCCATTATTTGACGGACTCTGAGATAATATACCCGGCTGGCGGTGTGATAGTAATTCACAACCATCTTCAGAAGAAACAGAAGTTTATCAGACTTCAAGACAAACACAAGCCTATTAAATCTCTCGTGCTGGCTCCTAACAGGTAAGGACAATATTTTTTGCTATATTTTTAATGCTTATTAAAATTAGGTTATGCATGTTTGTTCTGAATTCTGCGATAAACAAATATTTATGTACGAGAATACTGTAGTATACAGTTAAAATTACCGGCAGTCTGCAGTTAATGGTGATAAAAATAAATTAAAAAAGTAATTGCTCATTACTAAATCCATAATAATAAAAAAAAGCTAAAGAGTTGAACGAGATAATCTGAGGAACTACTAGTTAGAATTGAAGAATTATTTTTGTGTTGAATTTTTCATTTACCGAAGATGGTTATAAAATTCTTTTTAACTCAGGAAATGTTTTTTTCCCGAGGTATAACAGGTTAAAGTTAGTATTGCAACCCTGAAATCGCTAGTCTGATAAAAATAAAATTAGGCACAACAGTAGATTATACTGGTATACTACTAGGAGTTACACGTATATAATATGTTATAATATAGATACTCTACAATAAGCGTTAGAAGTCTTTGAACTGGACACACAGTTAAAAATGCTGAACAGAAATGCTTAAACTTTCGTTTCTCTATTGAGAAATTATCGATTTTTTTTATTTAACAGACGATGGTTAGCGCTGAATGAAATCGCCGAAGAGGGTCAAAAACCATATATTACAATATACGATCTAACAACATACAAAAGACGTAAAATACTGACCGTCCCGTTCGAAAACTCAACAGCCACGGAGTTCGCATGTGTACAGTTTTCATACGACTCTAAATACCTCGTAGCCATCACAGGAGAGCCTGATTGGTATTTGTATTATTACAATTGGGATAAGGGTAAAGTGGAGAGTCATGCCAAGGCACAGAATCCAAGCGGTCAAGGAATTGTGGGAAGTGTAAGTTTTAAACTTTACTTCAATTAATGAATCCATAAAATTGAGCACGCATCTCTTCTCATAATTGAGAAAGCATCATAAAGCGCGTACTGAGACGGACAGGGGTTGGTGCTGCCCCTAAAGATGCCGAAAAAGTACATATTTACTCTTTTCTTTCTTGTGGATCCTGTTACCCCCCCCTGGGTCATAAGCTGGGTATAGTGATGCGGATAAGTGACCAACTCAACTCGAGAATTTATGCCGTCAAGGGTTCTGAAATAGCTGAATAAATGGTATGTAACGATAGCAACCAACACCAACATGCCCTTCGAAGTAAGGCAGCGCCCAAAAACTTTTGGTCACTCTGTCATCGCGACCGCTGTTATTTAACTCGTCTACACGATCACAATTATGTTAAGAAGTGAGCTGTTGACACTACACATGTTTATAGCACCACCAGCATACCACCATTACATAATAAGAAACGAGCTTGCACCTATCACGAAAGGCATTACAGATGGATTCATTTACTCAGCCATAATTAAACCGGTTTGTCCTACGCTTCTTGAGCAATATTAGTTTTTACTGACTATCTAGATTCTACATTGTCTTGAAAGGGATTTGGCAATGAATTACATCCATAGAAATTTCTGTACTTTCAGGTGCAATGCAATCCATCTGACGCTACGCTTGTGGTAATAACTGGTCCGTACACATTTCGCATTATGAACGTTTCTGAAACAGTTTGGCGACAGTGGGGCTGGTGCAAGGCTGAAAACGTAAGAGTTATTTAGATTCGATCCCTATTATAATACAGTACTTGCGTTTGTTGAAAAACATGACTTGCATAATTGACATCATTTAAAAAGAACATTCTGTAAGTGTAAACGTTCGATAAAATTAGGTGTTTTGAACTACCTATATAACTAACAAATATATATGCAATCATCCATAACTATTCATGTTTGTAATCAGCAGTTATATTATAGCATTGAGTATTGGTCTCCCAAACAGGAGGACGTTAGAATCCTGCGTGCACCTGTTATTTTCAAAAGATAACAACGTATTTCAAATAAATTACGATTATCACTTGCTTTGGTGAAGGAAGACATCATGTGGAACCTTGCGCACATGAGTTCCCCATAAAGGTATCTAAATTGTGCCTAACAGCATCCGACCAGTGTTATAAACTATACCTCGTACCCCTCACATTGTGAGAGAAGACCAGAGCCCAGCAGTGGGACAATTACGCAGTGCAGTGTAGGTGCATTCACGTGTATTTATAAGTCGGAGCAGCAGAATTCCAAACCTACTATCGGAACAATTGAATAATGGCCATGTGTAGGTAATATTAGCATTGTGTTTGTGCAAGACAATTAATGTTCTCTTCCTAGATCAACATAACTAGCTGCATGTGGTTAACTTCGGATCGGATCATGTTTGGAACGGATAATGGCGTCATTATGGTGGTGGAGAATGGGGAGCTACGTCAGAACTGCATTTTTAAAGCTATAGATGTCATGGAGATGTCTCTTAAGAAAGTTGAAGCAGAGTAAGTGTTTATTTTTTATGTTAAATAAGTTAGCGTCAAGCGCTAACTTACGAAACCACCTGATAGTAAGTGGCGACGTAGTCTCCGTATTTTTCTGTTGTTCGCTGTTTTTTGTAGTGATAATCATTTTTTGCAGTGTAAAATAATAGTAATTAAAGGGATTTTAGACGTTTTAATTAATGGTCTTTGTGTTTTCTTGGGGTTCTATGTAGTTTATGTACTTGATAGTAGCCGTTATACGAAAAAGCACTGTTATTATAATACGGCGGCACCGACTGCTTAAGGACGTTAGTGTCTGGCATTTGGCTGGCTCGCACTCTGTCTGTCAATTTTTGACATAAAAAAATATTCGCAGAAATGCATTGGTTCATATTTGGGGTTCGATGTAGTTTATGTTCTTGATAGGAGCCGTTGGACGAAAAAGCAATGTTAGGTATTTTAATACGGCCGACACCGACTGCTTAAGGACGTTAGTGTCTGGCATTTAGCTGGCCCGCACTTTGCCTGTCGATTCTTGACATAAAAAAATATTCGCAGAAATGCATTGGTTTATGTACGTACAGGCAGGTACGTTACGATACTAACGCGATTATGCTGTGATTACACAGTCTACCTTCGCTGTTTTTGCGGCTTCAATGAAACAGCTGGGCTAGTTCGTTGTAGAACATAAAACTTCACAAGGTTATGTTAGAAATTGAACAAAAATTTCTAAATATATTATTAACTTGTTTAAGTTAGTCTACGGTGTCGCTAAGTATTTCGGTATAATAAGATTATTTTGATGACGGTGTCCCCAACTTAAAAAGGTTAATAATCATAATAATATAAACGATATTAAAGTCTAGTGAATTAAATATTGAAATTTAAATTAATGGATTATTTAAGGTTTAATGAACCTACATAATACCTCAGCAACAAACACAGAAATACGATTGATAAAATTATTTGCAAATCTTTGACTGTAAACATTTTGGCGCTAACGCTATCAAAAACAGATTTGTCTGAGGTGCCTGCTGTATATGTTGCTGTCCTTATACCCAATGATATTCTCTATGTGATATAGGGCAGAGGAGGGCGACAAGGGCAGTGTGTCCAGCAAGCAAGAGGGCAGCAGCGATCAGGTTGCTGTTGAAACTGAGCGTCATGCTGTTACTTGTTTTGTCAATTTTCCGAAAGGTATGTCTTACTATTGGACTCGGTGTTCAATGCGAGGGACACAGACCATAGTCCACTACGCTCGCCAAATGCAGGAAGGTGGACTTATAGTTTGATCTCAACCCATCACAGCCCACTATTCAGCGCGGTTCTCTTCTTGGAATGAGAAGGTTAAGGCCATAGTTTGCTACGCTGGGCATTTGCGGATTGGCATACTTCACACACCTCTGAGTTTTGCAAACTGCAAATAGTTTATTATATCCTATTATTAAATCGTTTTATTTTCATTTCGGTGTTTTTATGTCCGTTGATTCGGTGGGTTTAGTTAGTAGATAGCTTAACGTGTATTTTTGAAGTTAGGCTTTGCTCAGTAGTCAAACATATTTTAAAAATTCCGTCTGCATATGTTTTTCGTGGATTTCATTTCGATAACCGTTTTATTTCGGTGGTATACACAAAATGAATGTGTCTCATAACTTTTAAAAATATTTGGATGGCGTTAAATATTAGTATTAACAATAACGAGGAGCATAACAAAGGTAAAATATTAAAAATTTGAAAAAGAAGTTAAAGAAAACTGAAATTAAAGAAAAAAGGACTTGTTGAAATTCACCTACAGGGGTAGTTAGTTTACCTTACCCTTAGTTACGGTTTTATTTTCGCTTTCCAGAATAAGTATCCCAATTCCGGTAGTGTTAGGTACATTGTTTGACAGGCCGGTTGATCTAGTGGTTAGTGAACCTGACTGCTAGACCGAAGGTTGTGGGTTCGATTCCCACCCAGGTCAAACTTTTCTGCGATGAACAGGAATGTTTGTCCTGTGTGTCTGGGTGTAAATATCTATATAAGTATGTATTTAAAAATATATATGTTTGTTTATCAGTTGTCTGATCACCATAGTACAAGCTAATGTTTGGGGTCACATGACCATGTGTGAGTTATCCAAAAAAAAAATATTTATCTTAGGGGTTAGCGTACTTTATCATTGAATTTAAACAATCAGTTGTTGACGGACAGAATTAAGGGTGAAATATTGGTATTGGAAGCGGCATCTAGTATATTCTTGATTGAAGAGTTTTGTATATCAAAAATACTGGATAGAAATATTAACTAGTTCCGTGTAGTGGGTTGGATGATGAATGAAGAGTTGGATAACCTGTATAGTGGGTGACATGCACAGCAGTGATAGCCTAGTGGTTTGAACATTGGTCTCTCGAACGGGAGTTCCTAGGTTCAAATCCTGAGCGCAGCATTAACTTTCATAGTTATGTGCGTCAGAAGTTGATTATCCCTTGCTACGGTGAAGGTAAACATTGTGAGGAAATTAAGCTGAAGAGTTTTTAAAGTTCTCAAATGTGTGACGTCCAATAATGTCCACTTGGCCAATCTGTCTATGGTCTGTGCCCCTTAAATTGTGAGTGGAAACCCAAGCCCAGTAGTGAGATACTTATGTGTTGCATCACTAATGTTACTCAATTTATAAATTGTCATTTTTTTAAAACATAACGTAGACCCCAGTAGGACCTCTCGGGGTCGAACTGGCCCACTTTAGGAATCACTGATCTAAATTATTTCGAAAATATTCTATTTTTAAAATGTCTATTCTGTTATCGTTCACGCCAAACGCTAATTCAAAAATGAACAGGAATGACGTTTGTTGCGGAAAAATAGACGCCATATTTTTCTGCGTCAAACGTCATTCCCGTACATTTTTGAACAATTTGACGTGCACGTGTGTTTCACCTATTCGTAATGATTACCTTGAGTGGCACGTGTCGTCACACTAGGAAACTTGGCGATACGCTCGTTTATATGCATAATGTGTTTGCATATATATTTGGCAAGTGAGATCTCCCCGCAACAGACGGCATTTGAAAACTTAATATTTATGCGAAAATTCAAACGTCCTACAAATATAATATATGTGAAAGTTTGTGAGAATGCATGTTTGTTGTTCCTCCACGCTAAGACTAATTTCCGCCCTGGCTTCGCTCGCATCATATGTTGATATAAAAACAGCTTGTATTATTCAACACTGCATATAATTGATGTATGAGCCAAATTTTATTCTGATCCGTTCAATAATTTTTGCGTTTAGAAAGAACAGTCATTTGTCCGTCCAAACATGCATCCATCCATCCATTTATACATCCATAATTAATTTTCACATCTATAATATTAGTAGGATTTTTTTCGTATTTGTAAATAGTCGATCACTGATTTATATGTTCTTTTTTCAATTATTCATCATCATCATCAAAGTTAATTTTCATTATTGACGTCAGGACGTGTGCCGGGCTCGTTGTCGTCAATAGTTATTATTCTCTCATCATCACACACGTTGGCTGTTGTGACTGATTGACTATCGTAAATACATTCATTAATGATGCCAACCACGTACACAACACGTCACCAATATCATTAATTGAAATAAAGGCTTACCTACTGTTAGGATATTCCTTGAGTATGTATTCTCGCTCAAAATATTCTTAGATCTAAAATGTCTTAACTGCCCCAGACTATGTATTCCGTCTAATAATGAATCGAAATCAAGTTTTATTAATATAGTTGCACTACGGAGTTACTACCGAATACGTGAGGCCAGGGCCAATCAGACCATAAATGGGTGACCTTCTACAACCTTTTCTTCCTATCATAGCTGGAACCTTTCATTCACCATTGTTCTCGATATGGTGTAGGTGTGAGTTTAATGTCAAATATACAGTGAAATATTTTAAATTGTGATAGTCTAAGGGTTTGAACGTTGGACTTTCGATTGGGAGGTTCTGAGTTTAAATTCTGCCGCGTACACCTCTAAGCAAACATCCTGAGAATTCTCAGTAAAATTCTCGAAGGTGTGTGATGTCCACGAATCTGCACTTGGCCAGCGTAGTGGAGTACGGCGTAGTAGAATCGGAGACATGATCAAACTTTTTGAGATCGAAGATAAAACGAATACATACATTTTGCAGGCGTTCAAGTCTGTTGAGGAGTTCCTCCGGGGCATCCAAAAAGCAGGCGTCAGCGTAGTCGATAATCGGAACGATAAGAGAATGGGCAAGAATAATTTTAGTTTCCAAGGGCAGCAAGTTTTGGAGGCATCTAAGCGAGTGAAACGTGAAGTGTACCTTTCGACTAACGGCATTAACATGGGCGTCCCATTTCATATTGGAATCAAATATGATACCAAGATTTTTCACTTGGTCATATCGTTATTGGGTACCCATCTAAGAGGATAGGCATCAAGCAATTTATATGAATATTGTTAACGTGATATCTACTACCTATTATTATTGCCTGAGATTTTATTTATTTATTTTATTTAAACACCAACATAATGTACACTGATTACAACCATAAATAAAATACAATGAAAGTATATAGACAAGTGTCATTACAATTAGAGGTGTAGATTGCATGCACTTAAGTAACAGTTAACAATTGAAGTTTTGGTACAATTAAATGAACATGATAGAAATACGTATAAAAAAAATATACATACATGACAGTCAAAAACAAATTAAGTCCAAAAATAAAGACATTAAACTACACAATACAAACGGTTGAAGTAAGAAAAACATGGTAAAATAAAAAACAGAAGATAATAAAAATTAAAGTATAATCGAGAATTAGGATCAAATTGTTAAAACAAAAAACTAAAAGGAATCCTAGGATTTACTTGTAGACCAAAAGATTTACACCAACAAAACTCAGTTAACCGAATCAATTGCCATATTAATGTCACGAGCCTCAAAGTGACGATATGTGTGCAGATCGTCTGCATAAAGATGAAAGTGGGAAGTGATTACCGAGGTAATTGAGTTAATGAAAACCGAAAAAAGGAGAGGAGAGAAAACGCCACCCTAGGGAACGCCCGAACTCAAAGTAGTAGTCTGAATTAGTATCCTTGAAATGAACACATTGTGAGCAACCCCGAAAATAAGATTCAAACCAAGCCACGGTAGAAGCAGAGATATTAAGAGAAGCCAGAATACTTAAAAGGATATCAAAGTCAATCGAAATAAATGCGCTGCTAAAGTCTAATAGGACGAGAAGAGTGAAGGTTTTATTCTCTATGGCAAAACGTATAACTATATAACGTTAAGCATCGCAGATACTGTACTATGGCCAGGTCAAAACCTGACTGGTAGGGACTCAAAATATTATTGCATAGTAAGAAATTAAGTAGTTGGTCACTTACTAAATGTTCCAAAACTTTTGTGAGGAAAGGTAGAATGGAGATGGAGCAAAAATCGGAGTGTGAGATGGGACTCGGGATTTTGGGCATCGCAATAACTTGAGCAAATTTCCAAGATAGGGGGAAGGTGTTCGACCAAAGAGAATGATTGAAAATATGAGTCAGGATCGGGAGGATCGCTGGAAGTATCGAAAGTGGCATTTTGGAACATATATACATATATTATCATTACCAATGGCACAAAAATTGAAACAGAGTATAGTTTTAGAAACTTGAGTCTCTGTGAATGGAGCAAAAGTGGTAACATCGGGCAGAGGGAGATCAGATTGCAAGTTTAATATTTGACTCAATAGAAGTGGGAGTGCGTTTAAGTCAGAAGTGTTATTGGCATAATCAGTGGATTTACCAATACCGTTTGATTAAAATAAAATCCTATTGGCTACGACCCTACACTTCATTAGGTCTTTGATATTTTCCGTTAACCACGGATATCTAACATGGTGCTAGGTACAAAACCTACGGAAAAATATGATTCTTGTCGCACCCTTCTTTTTTTTATCGCCCGAAAGCCTCCGACATGGCTTAACGATTGAAATCTAACGATAACAACCGGACACGAAGGCTTTACGTGCCTCCGAAACATGGAAACGTTCATGAAATTTTTGCCTCTAGCGGTCACCCTTCCTCCTACCAACCGCGCCCGCTGTTGCTTTACTTTATCAATCGCTTTCAACCGAAACAAGTCGACCTATGAACGTTAATATAGTAACAAAACAAGTTAATTAAGTCTGGTATTGAATAAAAATGCACCATTTATCTAAACACGTGTTAGCTGACATTGTATCGATACGATGGAACCCGATCTCTTTATATAATACAGTCGACCACAACATACGACACTAGGTTGTTTATAAATTAATCGTTATAAAACGATTTTATAAAGATTTTATAAACTCTTGTATATATAATCTAATACCTCTACATGACTTCGTGTGTAAGGGGAATTGGTTCTGCCAAAATATTGCACCAATGACTGACCTAACCTCTTTAAATATTCTTTCTGTTATCGTTCACGCCAAACGCTAATTCAAAAATGTATGGGAATGATGTTTATTGCGAAAAATAGACGTCATATTTTTTTCACCAAATTCCATTCCCATTTTTAAATTAGAGTTTGGCGTAAACGGTAACAGTAAAGGTATTTGTTTCAAGGCTCTGATCTAGGGAGAGGACCGAAGTGGGAGCAAATTATTTTTTTTTTTTTAGATTTAATTCGCAATACTATGTAGAATTTGTACTTTTTCGGCAACTTTGTCTACATTACCCGAATTCTATGGGAGTCAGCTAAACTCGGACCTTAAATTTTCAAAATAAGTTGAGTATTTCAGGTTAATTATCACTTGTTTCGGTGAATGAAAATATTTCGAAAAATCCTGCACTCCTATTCCCCATAAAATTCTCCAAGGTGTGTGAAGTCTACTAACCTGCTCTTGGCCAGCGTGGTGGACTATGGTCAACGCTTCTCATTGTGAGAGGAGACCCTAGCCCAGTGGTGGGATAGATATAGATTGCAATGAATCTGTGTAATAATAATTTATTTATAGTTGATTGTGTTATTAATAGGCAACATTGTAATTACACGTGTATGACTACCGTCCCAAGTCAAAAGAAGATAGCGTGACGGTATTATTAAAACGTATAGTACAAACATAGTGTTGAATAACGACTTCTTCGTTTGTTTTAATATCAATTAATCCATGCCCTATCCATAAATAAAGTACTCTGTCTTTAAAAGAAAAGCATGTTTATAACTTCTAAAGTCGACGTTCTAATCAATTTGTAAACGTGCGGATTTAAAACAGCCGTACCTTTCATGTGCTTACAATTTTTGATAATGTTTCTAGTGCCCAAAGATATTACGTCTTACTCATTTGCTTCATTTGTTTACGGTCTAATACGGCTCTGATGCTAATTTATATTATTAAATATACTATTACGTGTAGTAAAATGCATATAAAATGTTTTCACATTATTAGCAGATGCAAATAAAAAAATCAGGTCTACTTCTAAAAAAATCACCATCAAAAGTAGATCTGTATTTTAGAAATAATTAAGATTACATATTTTAATTCTATTCATTTAGAACACTAATTTAACTAAATGGTTTAATTTTACCTCGCAGTCTTGAAGGCATTTCTGACAATAACTATTTATTTTTAAAAGCTTATCACTCGTAACTAGTACTACACTTTGTTCGTATACTGCGGAGTAGGAATTGTCATTGGAGCGGTGCTTGCGTATGCAAATACTTGGTCCCGTGAGATCCCATGACAGAATGAACGCGCTGCAATTTTATAATGATGACATAAAACTCATATGTCTTGTGACACGAGCTCAGTTCGTGTTTCTAGATGTTATTTATGGTGACGTCATTTATCTATATATAAAAAAGTTGTTGTACTAAGTTGTTGGCTACAGTTGTTTGTTTATTAAATTAGCTTTAGAAGTAAGAAATTAATATCATTTTAAGGAATCCGTTTTTTCTTATTTTAAAGAATTTGATAATGTTATGAGTGCTTATTTTAATATGAAATTAAATGTATTTATTTCGTCTTCGGAACCAAAATTTCGCTTAACGAAAGTCAAAATTTAACAATAAAAGTCCTTACATCAACTATGGAATTATTAACTAAATATATATTTAAAAAAATATATGATAAAATGCTTCATTGGTTGTTCGTTCATCGTAGTAGAAATAATTACTAAGTACGTTAGTTACACGCAACTTTTTTTTGTACAGAGAACAATATGCCTATTAAAATAAATAACAATATGAGACGTGCGACAAACAGACGGACGTTGTCACCTTAATAAATAAATTGAGTGTTCCTACTGTCTGGAATAGCTTTACTTACTAAGCCTGTGAATAGATGTGATTTTTATACATTTACTAGAAATTGTCCTGACGTTAGTTCAGAAGAACATGACACATCACATACAAACGGCCCGGACAGGAATTGAACCCGGGATTCCACGCTTTGCAGGCAGTAGATACGTGAGTAGGACGAGTACAACCACAGTTCAGGTATATAGAGAAGGAGTGGAATGAGATCATTGTATATAATAACTAGAAATTGTCCTGGCTTCACCGGAAGATAAGATGAAAATTATCCAATAATTCTTC
>DWJZ01008428.1:0-11366 GCA_018249125.1 Asbolis capucinus
AATCTTCTTAGATTTTCGACTGATTGAACTGAGCAAACTCTCAAATTTGCGGGTATTGACTTGAGAGAACATTGCTTTTCTCATGGACAGTTTTATGTTGCTTGCTCACGAGTAAGTTCACCCAATAGCTTGATAGTTTTAGCGCCTAATGACAGATTAGTTAAGAATATTGTGTACAAAGAAGTTTTGTAGGGCCCTAATTTTTTTACACACGCCTAACAAAAGTAAAGCCGCAAAAAATATACCTAATTAATAATAATACTTCTTAACGCGAGCGAAGCCGCGGGAAAAAGCTAATGCTGATGTATTATTAATTTTTTATCATTTTTATGACTTTCCATTTTATATAGCGTCTTTTATAATGGACAAATTCATAAAATTTACAACAGTCTTAAAGCAAAGTAACTCAAAACATATGAATTACTCGGCGCACATAAGTTAAGGCTAGCAGTTTTCTCTTATTGTTTTGTATTGTATAAGTATAGGTTTTAATATTTATTTCTTAAATACGTGGTTTTTACCTAAACGGCTGAACCGATTTTGATAATATTTGTATGGGTATTTGAGACTCTTAATGGTTTAGATTCACAATAAATCCTAATAGACTGTTGTTAAATTTCTTTTAAGCGTTACTTTCACATTTAAATATTTTTAATGTTATTTAATTTTGAATTTAGAATCATTTAGATGTTCCCTTGGTTTAAAATTAGTCTTTATTTCATAAGCATTAAACATACAAAAAACTTTACACTTACTTTTTTAGAATATAATTTTTGTTTTAATTTATGTAGTATGTCTATATTATATGCCTATAATTCTCTTAGCAAGACCTTTACCTTGTGGGTCTCTGCCATTGTACTGGTGTTGTCAACCTATCGTTACGTTACTGGTTGTAAAGAATTTTAGCGTACAATCAATAAAAATAAAACTAAATTGAAAGTGTTTTTTTTTTTAAATAAACTTAAATCATACACATTAAGCTTAATAAATTTGTACAAAATTATTATAACTCTAATACAGCCCTCACTTCGCTACGGAAGAACCAGTTACTAGAAAACTGTAACAGTTAGACCATACACTATCACGGATTTATTTGTAAATATCGATATCTTCTATTAAACTGTAGTACATCGTTTGCTCTATTGTCAATCATCTCCGCAGCGTACGCGATATACGGTTTTTTTTGGTACTATTTTCACACGTTGAATTACATTGTCGAAATTTTCACGCGGATCCCTGTTTTTTCTCGTATTAAATATACCCTATGTTTATCAGGGATAATGTAGGATTATAATGGTAAAAGATTTTTTTTAATCAGTACATTAGTTTCGGAGCCTATTCAATTCAAACAAACAATCAAATCATTCGTCTTTATAATATTAGTGTACTAGATGTTATCTGTGGGTAGAATCATATTTTAGTCCGTATATATTTTTTTGTAATTTTGTCTTTTTTGTTTGGTACATCCAAATTACATTTGAATATAGAATCATCAAAATGGCTTGCAGGTAGTTATTAGATTTGGATACATTTGCTCATTTTGTTAGATTTTAGTGGGTATTTCTTTATACGATACTACGTTTACAGGTATTATATCCGGATTAATTTATGATCAATATTGCTATCACAATGTTTTCAATGTTTTTAGTTTTTAATAATCCGCCATTTATTTATAGATTTGTATAGTTCTAGACACGCTGTTTTGTATCAAAATTGTCTCATAGGTTGGGCGTGACGGCTGAGGTTTTATTTTTATTTTTTTATTATATTTTATTTTTACAATTTACGGGAAGCTTACAGCTATGTCATACATACAGTTAGAAAACTTAATAGGTATCTAAGGCCAATTACAAGATTCCACCAATATTACTTTTTTACTACAATGACTATTTATGAAGTCACATATTTCAATAACATACTACGATAATATGGTGTCAGTTACCATTATAACACATTTCTCCCAAGTATTCTTCTTCAAGAATACTGAACGTTGCTCTCAGGATATATCGGAACACAGCCTTACTGAAGTGAACTGATTAAGTGGTTTAATCTGAAAGTAACAGGAACTCGTTTTATGTCATATAACTTTCTGCATTTATTTTATTTATTTATTTATAAATTTGAATACGGTAGTCTTATAGCATATTGATAAATCTGTGAAACTACTCTGGTGTCAAGTGCGCTCAATGTAGACCTAAAAGAATTTTATACTTGACCGTATTGTGACGGCCTAGAATACAAATCTGATAAAGTAAAGAAATATAATTGATAAAGACGCATAATAAACTATACATTTACAACATGTAAAATTAAATCTATCTCTTAATGATGAGCATGTCTTATATTTTACAAAATAAAATTCCAGTAACTGATATTTTATATAACATATATCAACATTACATAAGTAGGTAGTTAGTACACTTTTGGATTAAGC
Organism: Asbolis capucinus; assembly: GCA_018249125.1. Classification (NCBI taxonomy): domain Eukaryota; kingdom Metazoa; phylum Arthropoda; class Insecta; order Lepidoptera; family Hesperiidae; genus Asbolis; species Asbolis capucinus. The sequence continues at coordinate 2,435 of DWJZ01008428.1, forward strand.
TTTGTTTAATTGTAATAATTTTTAGATCATGTTAATTCATACTCTATCTCTTCCCATTATTTTTAGTTGTATTTGATTAGCGTCCTTCAGAAATATTTCTGGTGCACCACAAGTGCTACGAAGGGCTAGGCAGTGCCGTGCACCGGGCCTTCCTGAGCTTGAAGCCCCTCGCAATCCGACCAACAAACTATACATTGAACTAGGGGAAATCTTTACCTTGTTGGAATATTATATTGATAAAACATTTAAGGTCCTTTCACACCAGGTTATCTAGCTATATCGCTGCATTAAATTCACCTTTTAAGCACATTTAATTGACCATTTCCAAATAGGGAAATTTCAATAAATTAAAATATTTAATGTACATAAAAAATATTTTATTCGTATATTACTCTTGTCTTTTTACTTTCCCCTTCACTTTTATTATCTCTGGATAACGTGCAATTAAATTAAATCAAAAATAATAGACAATCAATTTAATGTTGATTTAAATCAATTATAATACAACATATTTATCAATTAACTTAATCAATTACTTGTAACTATTACAGCGACAGTTTCAAGAGTCATAAGCTCAGATTAGAATCTTAATTAGTTTTGAAGTCCTATCAATTTTGTCCAGAGTAAAGATATGAAAATGTTTTGATTTATTAGTCGTACAAATATTTGTCATTTCTTTACTAATAACATCAATACCAGACTTACTTTTAATATCTTCAATTAATTTCGTTGTTACTGTGACTTTGCACAAGTTTATAAAACCATTCAATTCACTTTCCGTTTCAAAAGGGAATATACCCGGTATAATTGGTACAGTGATATCTAACGCTTCGCATTTCTTTGTGAAATCAAGAAACATTTGAGCATCAAAAACCGCTTGAGTAATAATGAAATCAGCTCCACTGTCAATCTTTATCTTCAGATGTTTTAATTTGTCTTCTCTATCAGGAAAACCTACTACTCCAATGCAAAAATAATCGCCTTTTTCATGTCGAATAAAATGAATCAAATCTTCAGTACTTTTAAAATCGGAGTGGTCTGCGTTGTATTTTTCTGAAAAGATTTAGGGAGTTTTAAATGGGGCTTGGTGCTGTAGAACAGTTAAACATGTATAAGGTACGAAAAATAGATCATCAGGTGTGATACGCGTATCGTGAATAATGGATATTCATACCACTAGCGCGTAGCGTAACTACAAAGTGGTATGACTGGCAAAATTCCATGGGCCTCCGGCCTGAGGGGGCCCTCGGTCTAACAGGCTTCAAACTAAAAAATGACAAACTATTTTTAGCCAAATTTAGTACAAAATATATTTTTTTATTGCGATTGTTTCTTGGTCCCATTCAATTAATTACATTATTCATTTTATATCCCTGTTTCTACCCACTCACCTCCTAAAAGGAGAAGTAAGTTACAAATGCCTTCCTTTTGTAACATGTTTAACAAATCTTTAGCATGAGTTTTCCTAAGAAAATTACAAGACAAATGCATCAACACATTCTTTTTATTACTATTCAAAAACTTTACGAGTTTTATTGAAGGAATTTCTAAATTGTCACACTCATGTTGAGTTGCATGCCAAGTTACAGAATAAAATAAGGGTTCAAATTCCATTTTAATTAATTTTTCCTTATCTATATTTGGCGTAACTTCAATTGAAAAAGATATTTCTCCACTTTTTTTGATTAAATCAGTTATTTTCCACTGTGGTTGCGACATATTATTCGATACACTTTCACGTAATTACTAATATTTTTATCGATTCTAAAGGTTCAAGAGACGTTATAACAACTAGATTGGACACAGATTAGATAAGCGGCATGAACTTTGAATTATTACGGTGCACAACGTTTATCATTATAAAGTACTCTGTGACGTCTATCTAAGTGATAGTTACGAACTTGCTCGTAGCAGATAACTTCTTCGAACACTTATCACAGCAACAGATTAAACACTACTACTATATGCGGTATAACAGAGAATTCAAAACAATGTATGATAAAAAGATCCTATCGTTTGATAGTTAATGACCGTGTTTACAGATTAGCGGTTTATAGAAAAAAATCCTTATCAGTTTATACTCACTTTATCTCGGTGACATAAAGACAATTTAGTTATCATCAAAGAAACATTCGACATCAATCATTTGCAATCGACATAACCAGTCGAGCGCTTTTATATCTTATTCTATGTTACTTAATAAAATATATTTTTATAAGTCATTATAAAACAAAAGACCAATTTTAAGTGAATAATTTTATTATGCCCGTAATATACACAGATAACAATCGGCAATGTTCATAATTCAATAACAAGAAACAATTTGTAGACTAAATCAATTAAACAAGGTAAAATACCACTATTTAGATATGTAAAGAGAGTTCAGTACAAGCACTGCAATGGCAGGATACAAAAAAGGTGTTTAATGAAATGGATAAAACCATTTCATGGATATAAAACGTTAAAATGCCGTCAAAAATTATCCAATTATCATTAAGCCACAACTTTAAAACACCCAAACGAGCAGACGCGTCTTCGGCCAATTCCCGATCTACCAAACAATTTTAAAGCCGTTCAATTGCAGTCCAGCTGGAATTTGGTATTCAAATTTATATAAACAGCGCTTCAATAGAACTTCAAATCTATGTAATACAATTGGCATTCCGTTGACGGACGACTTTCGGGTCGATGTCGTTGGGGTTCAGTTGAAAACATTGACGAATGTAAATACCAAATTGCGCTGCAACGACGGAGTCGCTACATAACGCTACGACATTGGAAACACGAATTGACTAGCACGGGCAATAAAAGAATGAGTAGGACTGGTAGGGGGATCAAAGTATGAAAGAGAAGAAGAGAATAAGACAATATTAAGACATGGTTTTGTAAAAGACGGTCGTAACTTCTGAAAACACTGCCTAGCTTGTACTGAACTTGCTTTTCCAAGCTATAACATTACCGAATATGCGTTCATATTAACAACTTTTCAGTTCTAAATCTCTACCTCGAGTTATGTAGGGAAGTATATAAAATTTGCTACTTATCTAGGTATCTAAAAATAATTGCGAATAACATGAAGTTTGCTAAAAAATGACGGAATATAATACAGTGGCATTTCATTCGTGTAAAAGCTTCCAAACACCTATGCTACAATTGGCTAAATTAATTTATTGAAACCTACTTTAATTGTAATAATTCTTACGTATGTAATTTATTGTTACAGTTTGATAAAGCTTCGTTCACCGTTAACAATAGTTATTAAATTAAGACAATTGATATCATATATATATTTTTTTAATTTTAATAGCTATCGTCTTAGAAAATCGAATACATAATCTGTTAGACGCCAAATCTAGCGAATTGTTTCTCTTTAAACATTAGATCAATTGATCTTTTGTTAGATAATGCGCGATAAACCGACCAAAAATGGTTATTCCCAACATGACGGAATTTTGAATCGACCAATCGCGTTGTGAATTTTACGGTTATGTTATTGAGGCGCCTAAAAAGATTATGTTGCCAATAGCTTTGCTCAACGGATAAATAACATTAATATTCGAACATTATTTCATTGCAAAATGTTGCCATATTCAGATTAATCTTAATTTCGATAAAATTCGTAAACAGTGAATTTTACGGTTGTGTTATTGTGGCGCCTAAAAAGATTATGTTGTCAATGGTTTGCTCAATGGATAAATAACATTAATATTCGAACATTATTTCATTGCAAAATGTTGCCATATTCAGATTAATCTTAATTTCGACAAAATTCGTAAACAGTTTCTGAACACTATGCTCCAAAATTCCCCTTTTAGTTTTCTATGTGAAAAATACAATTGAAAAAATTTCCACCATCAAAAGCTGGTCTAACAGCCATTATACAAAGCTGGCCTAACGTTGGATTTCGCTTTATATTACTTACTTTTTTCCAAGTCTAATTATGCATGTCATTATGTTTAGCTTATTTAAATTGGCTGCATTGCATGCCAGTATTGGTCGCCAACATTCCAATATAAAGACAGTGCAGTATAATTTTAATGAAACATTAATTTTAACTCACAGCTCAACTTCATGAATTACTTATTGACGAAATAATTACAGATTGATATGTCTAAATGTTTAGACTAAGTACTCGTGTAGTTACAAGAGTATTTCTACTTAAAACTTTAACATCACTACTTCACTACGTAGGTACTTTGCTAGTCCTTTCACCGCAGATGACGTCATGGCGGCACTGATCTGAATTGACACTGAATTCAGTCTTATTTCAACGATAATTATTAAGAGGTAGATATTTACATAGATCTAGATGTCTACGGGAATGAGCCACTTCTCTACAAAATAACGGGTTTTTTTATGGATGTGAACGGTATTGTTGTGCTAAATTTATATTAAAATGTATTTGCAGATAAAGTATATCTACTGCGTGTAAATCGGTAAAAATTCAGACTCCTGTATTCGTTGGATGAAGCTGCAAAACTTAAAAATATAAAACCGTCACGTGACTTTAAACCGTAGACATTACAATTACAAATAACATAATTTTGATAACAATTAATCCTATATTCATATTGTCGCATTGTTTATCACCATAAGATTTTTATCAATTCTTAGGAATCTTTTTTTTTTCAGCAAATTACCTAAAAATCATCTACGAGGTTTATGTTAGTAAATACCAATATAAGTGCTTAACACAATTCCAATCTAAAATGAAGTGTACATATTTGAGTGGTTATACAATTGCAAGTTAACTTACTACTACGAAGTATTATTTTATTAATTCTAAATCTTTTTATATGGCAGTTCAGTTAATGGACATTTGAAAAATATGAATTAATTCTGTAACACAACTTTATCATTAGGTCCCGCAACGCAAGTCAGAATAAGAAATAGAAACCAATTGTTTCTTTACAAGTGAACGTAATTTTATATTACAATAAAATAGACATTTTCGCTGAAAATTTAGCTTGTTGTGGATGTGACATTATAAATGTAAAAAAAAAATTAAAAAGGCAAACGAATAGTACCCACACATACAAAATGTACCAAAAATTTGTAAAGCATTAATATTATTACCTAAAAATCGAGGAATGTGTAAATCGTTGTTATTCTCATAAGTTTTATGTATGACGTCACACACGGTTATCAAAAGATATGTAGCATTTTGCGTAAAAAAGAACTTATTATCAGCATGTAAAAAAGGTAAATAAATATTAATTAAAAACAGTACATAAATACAAAATATTTCTAGTTTCGTAGATGGACTAAATGGATTCCATTTGCTCAGTCAGCTCGAGGATTGGGCTTTCGCTAAGGGGCAACATATTTGTGGTTGGGGGTAGGCTGTGACCTTGCCAGGTGTTCTGAAAAAAAATACAATTATTGTCTATTATTTATCATCTCTACAATTATTTATATTCCCTCGTCCCTTTATAATTTTCTCTTTCCTTCATCAAACAACCTGGCGTACGTGTCGTCAACGTCCTGCTAGTTCGAACGACGCGTTCGTCTTTTATTATGTGTACTGTGAAGAATTGCCATAACTGCATCGGTCTTCCCACCCACGTATGACTTTGAAATCTTCGATAGCAGAATAGGGATTTACTAAATTAGTGCGCCCAACACCTTAGACACCATCGCCACTTTCCATCAGGTGGGATCGATGTCAAACATTACTTTTCCAAAAAAAACCCATGAGTCTCTTCTAGTTTATCACAAAGTTCGTACAGGGCCGTAGTACACCACGCTGGCCAGGGGCGCTTTGAAATATCTATTTATCACATCTTTGAAGAACTCTATCTAGTAGGCAGGTTACATTCCTAATTTGTAGTACAATCTCTTAACCGTTTATAATAACTACAAATCATAATTTTAATGATGTCTTATTACTTTATCATGCCTATTTAATCACCAATAAAGGTATATAACATCAAAAATTAATACAAGAGTGACAAAAGTGTAAAGTGTAAAAGTAGATTTTTACGTTTTTCTGTGTGTATTTAAATAAGTATTAAAATAAGAACTTTGTAAACGTTACGGTATCTCCAATGTTGTTTTGGGATGTAATTGTCGGGTATGTTAGTTAACTTGTGATGAATATTCATCATCATCTCAATCCATCACGGCCCACTATTGAGCACGGGTCTCTTCTCTAAATGAGAAGGTTAAGGCCATAGTCCATGGCCAAGTGCGGATTGGCAGCCTTCACACCTTTGAGTTTTGCAAACTCTCCGGCATGCAGGTTTCGTTATTTAAATCGAATACATAAGCTAAGGTTTGATGTTTATTTCTTGAGGTTTTTTTCCTTATAAAATAATGGTGTTGTCGAAAGTGAAAATTGTAATATTTGTGAGAGTTTCTAATAAAAGTAATAGTCATGCATGCATGTGTCTTCTATAAAAAAGCCGATTGCAATAAAAAGGTGTAAAAATAAAACAAGAAAATATTACAAATTTACATTTACTTGTATTTTAAAAAATATTTGCTTTCTAAGTAAAGCTATCACATCTTACACAGAATATAACTAAATTAATTAACTAAATAAAAATAAAAATCCTGTATACAGACTTTCACAAAAGAAAAACAACTTTTCTAATATTAACTTATAAATAATATAAATAAATAGATACCTAATTATCGTTATCGATATATGAAACAAAATTTGATGAAAACTATGAATAAATAGGTATAGGAACATGTTAAATTATTGATGATTTCAGTACATTTGAAATGCAATAAAATTACATCTATACTAGATTTTATATACAAACTTTTCGGCAAAGATTATACAAATTGGAAATATGGACACGTCAAAAATTTTCATCACTTTTATACAAAATAAGTATGATATTAGGAATGAATATTTGATATATTAATAGGGTACATTTAGTATGAATTTTATATTTAAATTGAAGAGCTAATTCACACGCCCATATGTAAGTGGCAAAAAGTTATATTTGTATATTGCACCTAATGATATATATTTGTAGCACTTTATAGCGGCTTATTAAAAATAATTGTTTCTTACTAGGATGTAACCATTTTAAAGCAGTTCTTATTGTCATGCATTCTAAAGAGATATAGCAGCGGCGGATTCAATTTTCTTACCAAAAAATATAAATAAATTCAAAATATTGTGCCCTTGGACTTTAAAATAATTTCTTATATAGAAAATTATTAATTACAATACAAAATAATTTAATTTTGAGTCTTTGTAAATTCTATAATATTACACTTACAAAAATCCGTCTCTGCGTTATACAACCATACAGATATCTATGTTCAAAATGATAATAATTGTATCATAGTCAATATATACTGACGTAAATATCTACATTATCTGTGGTGGTCGAATAATCATCGGGCATAGACAATCGGCCCCCACGCAACGTGCAAACAATTGACTCTACTATATCTACGGCTACAGTTAAAGTGGAGATCTACTTAGTTGATTTGTTGGAATACCTGGAAACAAGTCTGTGGCTGGAAGAGACTGGGGTTCCACTGCCCAGGCCACACGGGCGTGTCCAGGGTTGAATGGTTTCCCGATTCTGCTTCTCCTTCTCGCCCATCCCTCGTCTCCCGACGGGAAGCCAGCTCCGTTATTTGGCAAGCAGTTTGAAGGCTAGATGGCAAGTTCGACCAATTTTCATTTCTTAATCTATCTTTATTCATTATACTAATTTCCATTGAACCTTGGTACGCAAACTTTGGAGTGTCTTCCGCATTATCTTCGGTTTTGTGCTTTACTCTGTTAGGATCTTCGACTATCGCTTGAAAAGCCAACAAATCTCTATTCTCTGTCTCCGTTAAGGGCAACGGTGGCAGTATTTGCTGTTGTTGTGCTATTTTATAACTTTGCTGTCGAAGCATTTGTCGTCTACTAAGTCCGCCAACTTGTAGACTGTGAAGAGGTCCCATATCATGCGGAGGTAAATTCGGAGGAGTCATTTGTTTTTGCAGCAACTGCCGTTTTTGTTGGAACAGTCGATGCTGCATTAGCTGCTGCTGAAGAGGAGGTTTACTCACTTGGGAAGTTCCATGTGCTAAATCTGTACCCTCCTGCAACTGAGCCACCATTTTTGGACTCGCCGGCATCGGTGGAGAGGTACTAGAATAATTGAACGTCTCCGGAAGACTTATGCGTTTTGGTGTCGGGTTCTTATTATCCATGTAATGTGGTGTGAATGTAGCTGCGAATTGATTGTGTTGAATTTGTCTTTGGGTCATTTCTTCGACTGGTATTGATGATTGGTATTGCGTTTTCAGTTTTTGTGCTTCCTTCTGAACTAAATGTAGTTCTAAGACACCTTTGGCTTTGCAATTTTCATTGAGCCTTTGACTGTTGAACGCTAAGCTATTCTTTTGGGTATCATTTGCTTGTGCCACTTGTTGAGCCACCAAGCCGTCGCTGGCGCGGCGTCCTTCCCTAAAATCCACAGGGCTTCGCGTAACAGCTCGTGTACAATTTTTGCTTGCTGATTGATAGTTGATAGGGTTGTGCCTCGCAATAAAACCAGTCCCTGTTGTCTTATTATTATAAGAGGATATGTATACGCACGGATGCATCGGACTAGTATTTACAAGGGAACTATTTTCATAAGAAACTTTGTCCTCATTGGACGTGCAACTCGGCAAACTGCTGGCCAATTCGCTCGAACAGTCCGACAATTGATAATCGACACTTTCGAATGTGGAAAAATTACTTTGCGACGAATCGCAGCTAAGGTTTTGACTGAGGCTCTTATTATTGAAAAAGGTGACAACACCACTACTAGAGCTTGAACTTGCGTAAGAGCTGAGCCTGTTTTGGACTCCAGTTTGCACATTGGGAACGTCCTCCATATCTGTCTCACAACCTTCATCAGTCGACGAGGAATACTGTTGTTGAAATTTTGTCGCTTCTGTAGAATTTCCAGGTAACACAGGCGTA
>DWJZ01008429.1:0-11366 GCA_018249125.1 Asbolis capucinus
ATCCAGTAATGTTTCAGGTCATGATAGTACTCCATCACCTATGAATTCATTACTTAAATTCAAATACATCATCATCATCATCTACCATCACTCAACCCACTATTGAGCACGTGTCTCCTCTCTGAATGAGAAGGTTAAGGCCGTAGTCCACCACGCTGGCCAAGTGCGGATTGACAGACTTCACCCACTTTTGAGTTTTGCAAACTCCCCGGCATGCAGGTTTCCTCACCATGATTTCCTTCACCGCTATAACAAGTGACATTTAGATGCTTAAAACGCACGTAACTACGAAAAATCAGATGTGTGCGCCCTGGGATTGAAACCTGGACCCCCCGAGTAGTAGGCGGAATTCTTAGCCACTTAGCCACAGAATTATTACCGCTTCTAATGCATAATCATATACAAATTATATGTTTTTTATTAAATCTGAGATTCTAAATAAAAATTTAAAAAAAAATGAGAGCAATGTCTAAACACCTAGTGTCAATATAATCACATAGTTCCTTGAAGTGTCAATATAATCACATTGTTCCATAAATGGTCCACTAACGAGCACAGGTCTACTCATAACCGATGCGTATGCCTATACCATTCTACATTGGTAGGGTCAATCACCAACTCAGTGACTGAAGTTGTAAAACCGCCGAAGACCTATAACTTAACATCTGCTATCTGACGATAACAACTAGAAAGACTACGTGTCCTCCGTAGCACGAAATCTCTCAAGACTTTTTTGCCACTAACAGTCACCCGTCCATGTTCCTTGCGAACTGTTACTTATCTTTCTGAATCACTTGCAATCGACACAAACCGCAGTGCTATAAGCGGAACACGCATTCAATCTTAACCTATTTCTAGGATTAAAGGAAAGAAATTTCACCTCAGCACTATTCTGATTAAATGCATAACACCATGGCGATAAGGAATATTTATGCCAGGAAGTTTCATATCCACATATTTTATACATCAATACCAATGTATCTAAAAGGAAAAAAATACATATTAACAAAAGGAATAAGTCATAAAAACATTTTCGATGATTTAATACAGATTATTACGTCAAATACAAAATAATCTTGATTTGTGAGCAAGGCAAATAATATCTAATGAATCTGATGAAACACAAACTGAAAAGCGAAATAGTGCAATTGAAAAAAAAATGTGGCTTTAGAAAAACACGACATAAGTGAAACTTTTTTCGGCGTAATCTAAAAATAAAATTTGTCTAAGAATGGCCAGCAAAAAACTATCCGATTTATGCAATTAAATTATATACTATACTATAACATATAATAACGTAAAATTTGTTTTTCTCTTCCGTACAAATCACGTAACCTAAAAATGTCACAGTTTTCTTATAAAACCGGCTCAGTGCATGTTAAAAACAATGTCAGAAAACGCGAATATTACGAAAATTAAAATCAACTTTTTGAGACAACGATTGTTCACAAGATTTTTGCGGATGAGAGAAACAGACTATACTAGAGCTAAATTTAAAAAGTTGTAGTAAAAAAATTACCTACTACTGCTGCCATCTAAAGTGAAGTTGTCGAACTAATGTAGGTAATACCACATGCATCAAACAGAAAAAAAATTAGCCTTCAGAAAAAAGTTTCACTTAAAAAAGGCACAGACAAGAAATGATGAAGAAAACGAAGTGGTGAAGAAAATGTTGGTCGCATTTGAACAAGGTTTATTTGTTACCCACAGCTATTTATAAGCAGATGCTTACTACGAACCCAAATGGAGTATTCTACTAAGACCAAGTCTCTCAGATACAGACTTCAGTGTGCTGTTCATTTCCTGGCTATTACCAAATAACTTTTGCTGTTTGTATGTATCAGGATTTTTCTTTACTTGCTTTTGCCACTTATCACAGTGTTTGTAAAACTGAAAAATTCAGTTTCGCCTGAACATTGTTCATATGCCCGAAAAACGTATCACAATAGAGTAGAAATAGAGTAAAAATCAATAACTCATAAAACAATCAAAATTGTACATTCATTTCATCACAAAGAGATAGTCATTGCAAAATAAATTTAATAAAAGTACCAGTAAACCTAATATTATATCGAAAAAGATATGTAAGAACTTAATCAAGATAAAGGTTTGGAATAAACATAGAGAGTCAATTTAGTTTGTACAGAGTAATAAAACTAAGTATTAGTTGATTTACAAAGAAAGCAACACTTTAGCAGCTTAGTTTGTAGCACATAAAATAATTTAACAATACATATTGAACAATTTTCAACAATGATTAAGTCTCGAGAGGATATTAACCTTTTTTGAATAAATTCTTAAGAGCGGTTTCACATTCCTTTAGTACTAGGATTTTGACACAACTTCAAATTAGATCTAAAGATCTAATAAATCACAAACAAATTACTACACTCAGAGCCGCTGATGTCTACTTAAATTTCTCTGTAGCAAATTTATACAGATTTTATATTAAGGAGCAATATAAGTAGTCATTAACAACTTTGTGGTGGCAGTTATCCCATTAATTATAAGGTAAAATATAATATACATACTCGCAATGTGGTATCCACTTTAGTCGCTGGCATAAATCTGACATTTTGTGTATCTTTTTTGTCGAAGAGGCCAAGTGTAAAATACTGTGCACTTTGCTGTGCTCTCTGAGTTGCAGTATAACGGAACTGAAAATAACAATGATATGCATTAAAATAAACAAGAATTAGCTTCGTAGCTTAGATCACTGGATTTAAACTGGGGCTCACTACTGAGCACAGGTGTCTCCTCATAACTGTGAGGACCTGGAGTATACTCCAACATATTGGTTCAGTGCGGATGGCGATGGCCAAACATCTATATTATAAAATTAGTCTGCACAATATTAATGGAACATTTTACTTCAAATGATTTATTGCTATATTTGTGCCTAATAGCATTTGGAAATCTCTTCTGCATCCTCTCAGCCAATAGCACCATCTCATCATGTCCTTCTAAAGTCAGGAACTTTTCTTTCTCAATATCAATATCACTGGTCCAGTCTTCAAATTTTTTAAGCTGATCATTGGTCAGGTGACCTAGAAAGAATTATGTAGAGATTTTTAATATTGCATTACTATTTTTCATTTAATGGCTACTAGACAAACCTACTTAAGGCTTACTGCCTTCCAAACCAAAACAAATTTCTTTAATTGTTCTACATAAACTAGGTATGTTGTGTGTGGTGTAAATTCTACATTTGAGGTGCAACATTTAAACGCCACTTAATATACAGGGTGTCCCAGAAAATAGTGTCAAGCGGAAATCCAGTTATAAAGCACCCCTTGGGGTATTCGAATCACCCCCATGTATGTTCTGCGATTTTACATAGTTTTCGAGTTATGATTTTTTTTCTGTATTTTTGAGAATTAAGACCTGAACAATAAAAAAAACTATAATTTTATAAAAACTATAAATTTATTTTTTGGGACACCCAGTTTATATCTAGGTAACTTAGTAGATAATCTAAAGACCATTTAGAAAATACACAAGCTGGTGATCTTAGGAAGGGATCATTTTAGATAGATTAGTATCTTTCAGATTGGTAGTTACATTTTATCCCAATTTACTGATTCTCTGTGAAAACTTATAACATACTGCTAATAAAAATTAATAGATAAATACTAAATATTGCTACCTTTTCCAAGTTTATGCTGCAACAATACTTCATACTTTAAATCTTTTAATGTAGTATTCATGCCCACAATATCTTTGGCACTTGGTAGTCTTGTGCCGTGTCGAACTAACATCCATACTTTACTGTCTTTGCAATCTGAAAAACATTATTTGGATGGTTTACTAATGAAAATGGGTCTCTTCACAAACAGAAAAGGCGTAGAGCATATTGGTGGAAGGGTTAGTGGCAAACTCAAGTGTTGGAAGTTTTTATGTCACTAGTGGTCACACAAAACTCCTATCATGCATGCTGTTGCATAACTTTTTGGATTGTATACAATGGAAACAGGCAGACAGGCTATGAAAACTTCAGTATGCTTAATCCTAGTGATCAACAGATTTAAGCAGTAGCTGGCCAGTATTTGCAAGTTGACACTTGATGCAAAAATTTCTTGCGTGCATCCTGCACTCGGGCACATTAAGACTCATTAAGTCCAATCAAAAACCCTTCATAGAGTGATTAACTCTCTTTTTCTCTAATTCTCTTTTTCCCGTTGCATATTTTTTCCTAAGCTCCCATAAGGCAAATGCAAATCTTTCATTAAATTTAAACGATATACCCACTAAAAATCATACATCCTCTTCACTTAATGTAGAGAATTATGTAGTAGGTGAATAACTCCAATATAATAAATAATTAATATGTGATATTTACTTGGAAATTTTATCCTTGATTCATCTTTGTTAAATTTAAATCTATAAGGCGTGCGGGTTCCTAAATAATTTCGAATGTCGTTATGTTTTAAAGCTGTTGAAGTATTAAGAAAACTATAGCTTATAGCTATTAAAACTGGTATACTACAAATTTTCATTATCTTCCTCAGTTTCTTTCTTTATTGCAATTATTAATACTATTGATCAAATTCAAAACAAAAAATTTGTTTATAAATCTCACGTGACATTAAAAATTGACAGTGACATAATTGACAAGCCAGGAAATTGCTCAACACAACCATAGACATATTTTAAAAATAGAAAATATATAAAACACTAGCTTCGTCCGTGTGGACTAAAAAAAGGTTTAATTTGTCAGTAAAATCCCCATTTACAAATAGAACAATGTGATAAACAAAGAACCATTCTACCGATTTTGTGTAAACTTCACATAAACCATCTACTAAATCGTCCGGACAAACCCTAAACACTTGGTTTCGTTAGGTAAGCCCGTTCTTAAGTTATAAAATTATAACGAAAAGTGGCATTGATTTTTATATATAGATGTATATATATACGGTCTTCTCTTATATATAAGTATAGACTAGGTAGTTAAAGTTAAAGGCAATTCAATTCGAACCGCCACACTAAGGCATAGAAACTTTACAACCAAATGGAATTCTATTTTCAATCCCCCGAGTCTGCCTTATGCTTGATATAGTCTGTGATTAGCATTGTCAATAGATGAAACCTGTGGGTGTAACACAATACGTCCAATGCAGTCAGTCAATCAAGTCCGGCGACTTAGAGACACGGCTGACTAATCAGTGACAATTAGTGTCACTTTTGAGTTTGGTTTGAAACTTTTGTAAATGTGATCGAATAGAATGAGCAATCTATAGAATAAATTAAAATTTATGTGTTGATAAATTATTGTATTAGGAAGTGAAAGTTAAAAGTAACAAATTCTAGCGCAACAATTTTTGTTCGTGTTATACAATTAGTCAAAATAACAGATTATAATCCTAACCTATAATGGCAACCGCATATGGTATTCATTTGGGAAATAGTTCAGGGTGTTTAGCAGCTTATATTAATGGAGCACCAGCAGTTTTAGCAAACGATGCTGGGGATAGAGTGACGCCAGCCATCGTTGCTCTTAACGGTTCAGAGTGGGAAATTGGACTCCCAGCTAAATCAGGCCAGCCTTTTTCGAAATCTATATTGAAACATAACAAAAGGCTTATGAACTGCGATTGGAATGAAGATGATTTATCATACGTAGAACTGTCATCTTCGTGCCGAATTCAAAATGAGGAGAAATTGGTATATGAATTTGAAACAAGTGAAACTAAGCTTTATTCTAATCCGGACAGCATTACAACAAAAATGTACGCAAAATTATTCACTATTGCAAGCCACGCGGTCACAAATGAAGATGACTTGAAATTAGTATTAGCTGCTCCATTACATTGGTCTAAAACGAGTAGAGAAAGGCTTATGAAATGTGCAGAACTGGCAGGATTTGATGTCCTTCAAGTTATTAGCGAGCCTGCTGCTGCCTTATTAGCTTACAATCTGGAAGAAGCTGTTGAAGACACAAATGTTTTGATATACAGACTTGGTGGCTCAACTTGTGATGCATCAATAGCTAAAGTTTCTGGGGGATTTATATCGATTGAAAAAAATATTTTCCGGTCGGATCTAGGTGGCAAATGTCTAACAAAGGATTTAGCCGACTATATTGCGCAAGAGTTTCTTCAGAAGTGGAAATTGGACCCACAAGAAAGCAAAAAGGCCATGGCAAAGTTGTTGACACATGCAGATAACTGTAAGCATGTGCTATCCACTCTTAATTCAGCCCATGTATTTATTGAATCCTTACTTGATGGAGTTGATTGGAGTCAAAATGTAACCAGAGCCAGATTTGAAAACATCATCTCATCAAAAATTTCTGCATACATTGAACCCGCTCAAAAAGTTATTGATAGTTTTGATGGGAAAATCTCTAAAATTGTATTATGTGGTGGAAGTATGAAGATTCCGAAATTGCAATCTGCAATTGCCGGTTTACTACCAGAAGCCGAAGTATTAACCGGAATCAGTCCTGATGAAGTTATTGCTGCTGGTTGTGCAAGAGAAGCAGGAATGATGTTGGACTTGCCAGAATTTGGACTAACAGATAGGAATGCTGAGATTGAATTTCTAGACAGAGATATTTACCTTAAATATTTAGACCAAACTATTCAGTTATTCCAACAAGGCTCTGCAGTGTATACACAGAACTCATGTAGCATAGATGCTGGAAAAGACATAAAAGACATTAGTTTTAGCCTACATGAAAAACCTGAAAGTGAAAAATTTGCGACTGAAACTTTTAATGTAGAAAGCTTAAATAAACCATTTACTTTAAAAGCTACTCTACAACAGGCCAAGATTGAACTTGAAGTGGAATAATTTCTTTAATATTATACATGAATAATTATTATAACCACATTATATGAACTGGCCGAATAACAATAATTGACTAGTGTAAACCAAACACTAATATTTTATGTAACAAACAAATCTTATAAAACAAATAACATGAAAGAACTTTCTAAATATCTACTTCAGTTAACAGAATTTTTCAATAAAACATGTTATCAAGGAAATAGTATATTTTTATTTAATTTGTAATACCAAATCAACAGGTACCAACAACACTCAGTTGCTCCTAGCATGCAATCCATCCTAGCCATTTCATATGTAACCATAGAGAATTTTTGATACACATTTTTTTTCAATATTTAAATGCTGCGTAATGCATAGCACATACCCATCCACTATGTCATCATTGCAACCCATAGCAGTCCCACTACTGGGCTCCGGTCTCCACTCACGTTAGTGGAATCCACACACATTTGAGAATTCTTATGGAAAGCTCTTTTCTAATGTATTTCTATACAGGTTTCCTCATGATGTTTTCCTACACCACAGCAAGTGATAAGTAACCTCTGATACGCACACAACTTTAAAAATTAAAGGTGCGTACCGCAGGATTTGAATCCAGGACCCAGTTAGAGAGACCAACGTTGCAACCAATGGGCTATCACCGCCTTTCACTATACACCTACCTTTTTCGTCATTGATAAATTGCACCAAAAGAAACTTCATAGAGTTCTGTTAAATTATTATACAGATATTAATACATATAAAAATATGTGTAAATTCTTCGTAATATAATAAATTGCTGCAAATAAACAACAATTTTTATTTTCATATGTCTAGTTTATTTAAATACTCTGTGAGTACCGGTAAATGGCGGCAATTTTGAAAATGTCTGACATTCCAGTTTTGTTTAGTTTGGACTAACTCAAACATCTGATTTAATTCCTCTTATAAAATTTACGTAATACAGAGTAGGCAAGGTATATCCAATGGAACATAAAAGCGCTCAGGATAACATCCCAACAAATCGCTTCGAAAATTTGTTACAATGTTTAACAAAATGCAAAAATGTAAGAATAACATTCATTAAAAATGTATGTAGTTATTTGGTTTCTTAAAAGTTAATCAACTCGTCAAATTTAACCAGGACTATAGAAACGAAAGAGAAGATTCAATAAAAATACGTAATATTAATATCAAATTAGAAACTGAATTAAAGGAAGCTCAGGAGTTGGAAAAGTCACATAGATATCATTTACTAACTTCTCGCGAAATGATTAATAATCTGCAAGAGACGGTTTCCCAATTGGTTTATTTAAAACGTGACGTTAAACGATTGAAAGACGAAGGAACTTCAAAAGATTCTGACATCGCGTTACTGGAAAAAGTAAGTTGATTAATTAATGTGATCCTAATTTAATATCTATGTTTCTTAGTAGTTTCTACCAGCTATTCTATTTTCCTGTTATATTGTTAGTGAAGAATACAGTTTTGACTCTTATTACGGGCTAAATCTGAATTGATCGACTGCACACACCTACGAGAACTTTATGGACAACTTTCAAAAGTGTACGGTTCCTCACGATCTGTTCCTTCACCAAAGCAAATGTGAATTATCTTCTAATCCGCAGATAACTTTGAAAATTAGTAGTGACCGCAGGAATCCAGAACCTCCCGTTCGAATCACTACTATAATTGCTTTGTCTATAGATACCTACATTAAGTAGCGAACTATTAAAGAGGTGTTTTTATTATTACCTATCTTTTAATTTAATCTCGTAGTATGTATCTAAGAGTAGACAGATACTTACTTTCTTGTAATTATTCGATTCATTTACTAGGAGAAAGACTGTATGATGCAAAAACACATAGAAACCGTTGAAGAGTTGCGAAACGCCCACAAGAAAGACATCGAAGAATTATGTACGGAATGGGAGAAGAAAGGTAAAATATATCAGGAAAATTGGACACATTTTTTGGTAGTTTTATGAGACCACGATACAAGTGAAACATTATAGCAGTATATAAAAAAAAATATACAATTTAACTTGCGAATACAATAACACTATACAGCTAAAATTAAAAATATATATATGTATATTATTACTGCCACGTGTAGTGAAATTGTCGAACTACGAGTAAGATGGAAGATACACTAGGATATTAGGTTGGCCACTGACACCTCCAATTCAATGGGGCAGAGTGGTGGAGTGTGCTCTGGGCCCCTTCAGTCAAGAGAACTCTAGCTTGGTAGGTATACGTACATGTAGGATGGTGAGGCGAATTACGACTTTAGTGCAATAACTAAAAGTAGTTTGACGTATATATGTACGTGTCACTGCCTTTTGACGATGACAACCGCGGCCGTCGGCATTAGGTCCTTGGGACTACAAAATCCGTGGTCCGTCCGTCCAGGGTCCGTCCAGGGTCCAACAGGGTCCGTGGTCCTTGGGACCACAAAAACGCTTAAGAATATTTTTTTGCCATTACCCATCCTCCTACCTCTTGCACAATCTGTTGCCTAATAGGTTGATCTACGAACGCTTCGAAACCTACCTTCTATTTCAAAGCTTAATGTTTTAGCCCAACAGGTTCAATATGACTGTGACACTCAAATAGCACAGTTTACTTGTGTTATCGAAGATTTGCGGAACCAATTGAAAAACACTGAAGCTGATCATAGGGAGAAGGTAATGTGGCCAAAATATTCTTGCATTAGAAACTGCCCTCGCTTCGCTTCGAAAGAGCCAGTTGCCAGTTGCCCGTGTCAGTATTCCCGTTTCATTATGACGTAAGTGTCTTCAATTTAAGAGTGAGTAGGGTTTTGCTAAGTTAGTGCGCTCTGTCATCACGTGGTTTCGTAGTCAATCATTTGCTTATTTAATAAAAAAAAGAAGTTACTAGATAAAAATAGTTATTGTAACATAACTGTTACAGTTAGTCATATGGTATCACGGACTTGTTTGCAGATTTTGATAGGCTATATAAGACTAGAACATCACCTTGCTCTATTGCCGAAAAAATCCGCAGCGTAAGCATTATATAGAGTTCTTTAGGTAGTTTTTTCACACGTTGGGTTACATTGTCAACGTTTTCATGCGGACATCTCACGTTATTGACAATATGTGATGAACATAGCCCATCAGGGATAATGTAGATTTCTAATGGTAAATTAATTTTTCAAATCAGCCTAAAACTTTCGAAGCCTATTCTTCTCAAAGGAACAAACAAATAATGAAATCTCTTCTCTTTACAATATGAGTATACTCGTATATACAATGCAATCCGTAATTCTATTGTCTCAATATAACAGTTTATCCAAAATTTTAAATCTGAAAATATCTTCAAACGCATTCATAAACACTGCCATGAAGAAACTAGAAATTTAAGATAAGTGAATCATAAGGAATTGGACGTAGTTAAGCGAAAAGGATTCAATCCACAACATGGTAAAAAATTAGTTCGGCACCAAAATTATTTTTAACATCAATACTGCCAGTCAATTTAAAATATTCAAGCAAAACATAATAATAAAAACTATATATTAACGTTTTTTGCATGAATCTTTTTAGCTGACTGAAACTTATTTAGTGCATCAAAATGATTTTTAACAGTAAACATCAGTATCAGTGAAACGATACAATCAAAAAACGATACAAATTTTTGACCATTTTGTGGATTGGATCCTTTTCGCTTAACTTCGTCCAATTACAAACTATAAGATTTAAGCTGATGAATACACAGTGGTTACCTGTCTAAAGTTAATGTTATGTGTGTCAAGGGTAAGCAGAGGCGTCAGTTTGTAAATTAGAATGCATTTATGGTTCTTAGAGTTTAAATCGTTATAAGTAGTTCCTGTATATTGTGTTATGTTGAAAACTATCTACAGAAATATTTGTGAGTTACATTAACCCAAGAATGTGATATTTACGCGTAACTTAGACCTAAATGTCACCTTAAAGTATAATCGATATTTGTATACCTGGCTTAGAACTATGACCTCACTACTGAACACAGGTCTTATGACTGATGTAGAGTATAATCAAGGGTGTAAGTAGCTTTTGACCCAGAATAGATCCGCGGGACTTATTGCAAGTTTTTTACCTTGAATAAGTTAATGCCTGACGTAGATCCAACCTGATAGAGCCTAAGTTTAATGGACATACCTAGGTACCTTTTCGATAACAATACGTACAAAACCCAGATCCCTGGAGGCCGGTTAACCCCCTGGTCCCATAAGTATATATGATTATAGAGCAATGAGTATTGGTGACCAGGTTAGTGGACAAGCCATCTGTCAAAAGTTATTATGGTACCCTAAGGCCACCGATACGTCTTAAAAACGATAACGATGACAACCGCGTCTGAGAGACCTTATTGGTCCTGCTAAGTACAGAAACTCAAGTACTTCTTGCCAATAGTAATCATGCTTGCCGTCCGATATTGCTGAACTCTCTCTATCACTCAACATGACACAAGCCACTACGCTAAGAACGCGCATAAGTTATAAGTACATTCGTTTATCATCTCAACCCATCACAGCCCACAATTGAGTGTCTCTTCTCTGAGTGAGAAGGTTAAGGCCATAGTCAACCACG